>JAKUCV010006169.1:4418-137411 GCA_028386065.3 Turnera subulata
TACCCGTATGTAGAATTCATATCACATATGCAATTCTCAACATACGCTAGTCTTAATTTATTATTACAACCCATCCGTAATAATAATCGACTAGGGACATTTAAGAATATGAAATATTCTAGGGTTATAAGTATGTGCAAGCGTTTATCTCATAAACGATACTTATTAGAATAACCTTAATGTGTATACATGACTACAAATAATCCACCTGCTCGAATCAACAGTTCTAAGTGTGTGACCCTGTAGCCACTTGTAACGTTTGGCAATAATTGTAAAATCTCATTTTAAAATTATAAACAATGAGCGGTGTCTAGCAACACATCATTGCTACCCAAGCGACAAGATCAGTACTGATTCAATATGCCTCGAAAGCATGTCATCGTCCTTTCGTCACATTATCAAGATTAAACACGAGACATGGAATAATTCAATCTCGTATATGTTTAATCTAAGTTTCTTGATCCCCGAGTTAACTGTGTAAAACGGATACTAATGATATCACCATATCACATAATCCGAGCATGGCCATGCATTTACAATTCAATTCTATCAAGAGGCCCAACTGATAATATACCCGTTATATGGGTTGGACAAATTCCATCTTGATCATACAAAACCCACTACACACTTATCATATACCCAATGATTACACTAAGGGCTACTCAGTTACGAATAGCCAAGAGTAATATCAAAGTATATGACTAACATGTTGGGAACCTTGATGATCTCAGGTCAAAGGACAATACATATAAGAACTAATAATGACAATCATATAACGTTCCATGTAGTGTTCTTATGTTGGGTCAGTCCAGACCACAAGTTCTCTAACTTGTACCTGTATGTAGAATTCATATCTCATAGAATTCTCAACATACGCTAGTTTTAATTTATTATTACAACTCATCCATAATAATAATCGACTAGGGACATTTAAGAATATAAAATATTCTAGGGTTATAAATATGTGCAAGCGTTTATCATATAAACATATTTATTGGAATAACCTTAATGTATATACATGACTATATACAACCATCCAATGATTGGCTTTTGGGCATATTACACTAACAATCTCCCACTTGCACTAAAGCCAATCATCCATGTATCTAATACCATTGGATGTAGCATGACCATCATGCTTCCGCTATGTGAGAGGCTTTGTCAATGGATCTGCTACAGAGTTCTTAGAAGGAACTTTGCACAGCCTCAGTTGTAGAGTCGGTAACTGTTTCTTGCTTAGAACTCTTCCAGCAAACAACACCACCTCCAAGACAAAACACATAACCTGACTGCGATCTAAAATCATCCCTGTCTATTTAGAATCTAGCATCTATGTAACCCTTTACAACAAGCTCATCAATGCTTCCATAGACAAGGAATGCATCCTTAGTCCTTCTCAAGTACTTAAGGATGTTTTTAACAGCTGTCCAATGACTCTCACCGGGATCAGATTGATATCTGCTTGTGGCACTCAAAGCATATGCGACTTCCGGTCGAGTACATAGCATGGCATACATGATAGATCCTATTGCAGATGCATAAGGGATCTTACTCATCCGCTCTCTCTCCTTAGATGTACTAGGACATTGATTCTTTGAGAGAGATATGTCATGTGACATGGGCAAGAAACCTTTCTTGGAATCTTGCATGCTAAACCTCTTTAGCACTTTGGCAATATATGTACTTTGACTTAGCCCAAGAAGCCTTTTGGATCTATCTCTATAGATCTTTATACCTAGCACGCAGGCAGCTTCTCCTAAGTCCTTCATTGAGAAATTCTTTCCTAACAAAGTCTTTACAGACTGTAGTGTTGGAATATCATTCCCAATGAGTAGAATGTCGTCAACATACAGTAACAAGAAAACGATAATGCTCCCACTAACCTTCTTGTAAACACATAGTTCATCTTCATTTTTAATGAAATCAAACTCTTTGATCACTTCATTAAAACGAAGATTCTAACTCCTAGAAGCTTGCTTCAATCCATAAATGGTTTCTTACTCTACTCGGATTGGTTCTCGCATCCTTCTTGTAAACACATGGTTCATCTTCATTTTTAATGAAATCAAACTCTTTGATCACATCATTAAAACGAAGATTCTAACTCCTAGAAGCTTGCTTCAATCCATAAATGGATCTTTGCAACTTGCATACCATATTAGCATTCTCTGGATCGACAAAACCTTCAGGTTGTGTCATGTACACATCCTTAAAAGATTTCCATTAAGGAAAGCGGATTGACATCCATTTGTCATATCTCAAAATCATGGTATGATGCTATAGCCAATAGAATCCGGACGGATTTAACCATGGCAACTGGCGAGAACGTTTCATCATAGTCAATACCATGAACTTGCTTGAAACCTTTCGCAACCAGTCGCCCTTTAAAGGTAATCACATTACCATCCATGTCGGTCTTTTTCTTAAAGACCCATTTGCACCCTATGGGTTTTACCCCTTCAGGTGGATCAACCAAGGTCCATACCTTGTTTTCATACATGGATTCCATCTCCGAATTCATGGCTTCTAGCCACTTCTTAGAGTCTGGACCCGTAATAGCTTGCTGATAGGAAGTGGGCTCATTCTCATCAATGAGCATCACGTCTCCAGTATGAGTCATAAGAAATCCATATCTCTCAGGCTCATACCGAGTCCTATCAGACCTACATGGTTCGTATGTTACAGGTACAGGATTCTCACCCACAACAACTTGTGGTTCCTGTCCTTGTTCCATCTCAGCCTCAATACCTCGAACTTCTTCGAGTTCTATTTTCCTCCCACTGATCTCTCTAGAAATAAATTCTCTTTCTAGAAAAATAGCAGTACGAGCAACAAACACTTTGTGCTCTGTGGGATTATAGAAATAGTATCCTTTAGTTTCCTTAAGATATCCAACAAAAAGGCACTTGTCAGATTTAGGGCCGAGTTTGTCTGATGCTTGACGTCTCATGTAAGTCTCACAACCCCAAATCCTCATAAAAGACAAATTAGGACGCTTCCCAGTCCATATCTCATATGGTGTCTTTTCAACCGATTTAGATAGAACACGGTTAAGTGTAAATGCAACACTCAATAATGCATGTCCCCAAAATGAAGAAGGAAGGTCAGCTTGACTCATCATAGAACGAACAATGTCTAACAAAGTTCTATTCCTCCTTTCAGATACACCATTCCATTGAGGCGTACCTGGTGGAGTAAGTTGTGATACAATACCACATTGCTATAGATGATCAAGAAAATCTCGGTCTAAGTATTCACCTCCTCGATCAGATCGAAGCATTTTAATACTCTTGCCTAGTTGATTTTGTACTTCACTCTTGAATTCTTTGAACTTTTCAAAGGATTCTGACTTGTGCTTCATTAGATACACATAGCCATATCTACTATAATCATCAGTAAATGTAATGAAGTATTGAAATCCACCTCTAGCCTGTGTTGACATAGGTCCGCATACATCAGAATGTATAAGACCTAACAAGTCTGAAGCTCTTTCACCTTTACCAGCAAAAAGAGCCTTCGTCATTTTGCCTAATAAACATGACTCACATATCTCATATGATTCAAAATCAAATGAGTCTAAAAGTCCATCTTTATGGAGTTTAGAAATACGAGTCTTGTTTATATAGCCCAATCGACAATGCCAGAGATAGGTTTCATTAGAATCGTTTAATCTAACCTTCTTCGTATTAATGTTATAGATTTGTGTTTCTAGGTTTAAAACGTACAAACCATTGCTCAAATATGCACCGCCATAATAAATATCATTGAAATAAATAGAACAACAATTGTTCTTTATTACAAATGAAAAACCTTTCTTGTCCAGACAAGAAACAGAAATCAAATTCCTGCTTATGGTAGGAACATAATAACAATCGTCAAGTTCTAAAACGAAACCACTCGGTAAGGGTAGAAGGTAAGTCCTTACGGCTAATGCAGCAACTCTTGCTCCATTTCCAACACGCAGGTCTATCTCTCTCTTTGCTAATCTTCTACTCTTTCTCAGTTCCTGAAGCAAAAGTCTTACTTCCCTTCTGTTTCTTCACCTCTTCAAGGTAAATAGGGCAGTTACGCTTCCAATGGCCAGGTTTGTTGTAATGGAAATATTGTCCTTCCTTTGCAATACCACCTTTGGGTTTCAGCACATGGGAACAAGAAGATTCATACCAAACTTTTTGGCACATTTTTTCTTCTTGTAAAACTTGGCTTTACCTTTTCCTTTGCCATTTCCAACCATCAATATGCTGTTGGATTTATTTGCCTTCATCTGTTGCTCAACTGTTCCTAACATGTTAAGCAACTCAGACAAGGATTTGTCAAGATGATTCATATTGAAATTCATGACAAATTGGATGTAACTATCCGGCAACGATTGCAGGACTAGATCAACAGCCAACTCCTTTTGCAAAGGAAAACCTAGACCCTCAATGCTCTCAATGTATCCAATCATTTTGAGCACATAAGGTCTCACCGGTGATGACTCAGCCATCTTGCATTGGAACAATGCCTTAGAGGTCTCATACCTCTCATGCCTTGCTTGCTCTTCAAAAAGCATTTTCAGATGCTCGATCATATCGAACGCATCCAAGTTTTCATGCTGCTTCTAAAGCTCAGAGTCCATGATAACAAGCATAAGGCATGCAACATCCAATGCAACATCAACATGCTTCTTGTAAGCATCTCTTTCCGCCCTAGGAGCAATAGGCGCCGGTTCATTAGGAACAGGCCCTTCAAGGACATACAACTTCTTTTCTTGTTTGAGGACTATCCTCAAATTGCGATGCCACTTAAGGAAGTTTGAAACGCTCGTGTCCCAATTTGTTAGTATAAAATGACTTAAATATAAAATGACCAAATTGCCCTTGTCATTCCCGGGACACGAAAATATAATCAACTGAATCACCGTATCCCAAAATTATCCATTAGATTAATTATATCATGTGAAGTGGCCAAAATGCCCTTCCTCCCCGGGATACAATAAAATCAAGAAAAATCATTAATTATGCAATATAAAGACAATACAGTATATCAAATAGAGTATGCAGCGGAAGACAAATACGTAATCAAATATGAAAGCAGTGCACCCTATGGATCCGACCCGAGGAGGAAAGCACCGCCACCTGCTGATATGCACCACTGCTCAAAGAACAGTTAACCTGTGACAAGACTGCGAGGGGGTGAGACCAACCACTGTCTCACCACAAACAAATAAACCAGTAATATACAATTACAAATCAACTACAAGTACACCGGCATCAGGCAATAGCAAACACAGAGCACAAACAATTCACAGCACACAACACCAGACATCACCAGACTTCAACCATCACTTATCATTACTTATCTTATTATCTTTGTTTAAGGTTTAAATATTTTCTTAGGGCCCTCTACTGTGTGCGTCGAGCTCGGTCCCGTCTCATGAGACAACCAGGCATAAGCCCAAATAAACCAGGTGCGAAGCCCAAACATATCCATAGAGAGAGAGAGAGAGAGATAGAGAGAAAGAGGGAGGTAGAAAGGGGGAGATAGAAAGAGGGAGGTAGAACCGGCCATCACAGGCCCACATGCAAACCCGCATGCCATCCCGAAGGGTATTACTTCCCGCTCGAACCAACCGGTCAACAGCCCCACAGTAGAATTATTATAGTATTTTATTCTCAATTATCCTTTAAGAATTGTACCATACGTTATTTCAAACATGGTTGTGTGGAATTAACCTCTTATACTCCAATCCGGGCCTCCAGCCCACAGTCCACCACACAAACCACAAAACCATTTATCATGTTATTTAACACGCAAAACAAGTCATGCTCGACAGGCATATTAAATCACACTGGTACACAGTTCACATAATCATGCACACTGCATCAGAGGTATCATCAATATTTATACAATTTACAAATAACAACATCAGCACATCAGACAAGCATGCATACAGCATTCAAGACCAACAATTAATACCACTTTATATACCAAAACAATTAACCGAGCATTGTAGGCAGTAATGCATACAAAGGTTTATAAGTCCTCACCTGAATCACCTTAGAATGCCAGTGTCCAGTCCTGCTTTTGCATAGTGTTTGTGCATGAAGTCTATGATAACTCGCATCCAAGATAACTCAATTACTAGCTAGTGTCAACTTCCCTATATGACAACATATAATGTACCGGTTAAACTAAACGAAATCATTGAAAATCAATTTTTACTCACGTGAAACGCATTAGTGACTTGGTACAAATCCCCACTTAACCTTTATAAAGGAACACCATCAACTAAGTCAAAGTTGCCTCAAGAATTCAATATCTCAAGTTCGACTTGAAAACAAATGTAAAGCTTTTGTAACTTGACTGTGGCCTAGTATAGCATGTGCATAAAAGGAGTAGTTTAATACTCGTGGAATAAGCGAATTTAAGGTATTCAAAGACCCATTCTGCTCTTGGAAGATTTGTTCGCAAAGACACTGCGGAATCACCAATATTTCTTGTTGAGAGTGAACCTAAAGAGACAAGGGCATGATCAGACACGTACTCTACCTAGCCATTATTAACCTTCACAGACGTGTTTACATAATTAAGTAATCAAACTAACGGCACAAAAGTTAGTATCTTGCAGGAGGCCTAGAGTATATAGGTGGAACTATTGTTATTGCCATTAGTGCAATCTAGCAGGGTCACCACAATCAAATTCTATTTCAAAGTCCATTATTATTACTTCCGACATTTTAACAGAGTGCATGCCAAGACAAAACCCACGTATTTAAAACCAGTCTAGACAAGTAATATATATGGCTACATGATTTTTTTAATGGTTACATAACTAACTCATGACCACGAGATAGGCAAATCACCTATTTAAAACTTCTACACAAAGGAGCTGACCTTCACAGAAATCCAACAAGCAACCTACTGACACCGAATCAAACACGAACTGGAAAGGAATGGAGGATCAAAATCCTTACCAGAAACCTGCTGTCCAAACCAGAACAGCAACGACTTCCGAGCCCCAAGCTCGTAACCTCACTGTGCGTTAACCACCCCGCAAGAACAACACCAACACTATTCGTCGCCACTAGCCTCACTGTTTGGAAATACAGAACCACCAACGACATAAACGAACCCGCATCCGCCGTCCTTAAACGCCATTCGACCACCTAGCACAACCGACTCGCCACCACCACAAACCCAAACAAACCCATTCAGGTTAGAACCAGAAAACGGCCAAATCAAAGCCAAAAGAAAAGGAAGAGGGAAGAGCCGGTACTTACCGACCACAGGCGACGATGGCGGCGTGAGCGCGACCGCTCGGGACCTGGTGCCGGTGGCGACTGCTGCTACGGCAGCGACCTCGACCCGTGACCAAAACGAGCGAACGACGGCCCGTGAGAAAGCAGAGACAGTGACGGCGAGGGAGACTGATCGAAAAAGAGAAAAGGGCTGGAGAGAAAAATAATAGTAAAAGGAATAGGAGGGAGAAGTTTGTGGGAAGACGATTTGGTAATCCACAGCGAACACAAATGGGAAGAATAGGAGAGTGGAGAGGAAATCGGAATCAAGGAGGAGTGGAAGCCGTTCTGCAAGAAAAGAGAAAAGAAAGAAAAAGGAGAGAGGAAGAAAATGAGGGTTTTTATACCCTAGGGTTAGGGTTGATTTCGGCCGGGACCAAAACGACGTCGTTTTGGTCTTAGGCACAGTCAACCCCCTTCCCTTGGTCAAAACGCAGGCCAAGCTTGAGTTTTATGTTTGGCCTCTCCCGAAACTACGTAGTTTTTGGCAAAACTACACTACACCATGTGTTGCACCCTAAAACACAATTAAATTCCGTAGAACCTGAAAGTAGGATTAAATCCAACATATATAAAATATTTCCGTGTAAAAATAAATTAATAACATTAATTTTCTTGACCAAAAATTTCGGAAATTCTACAAGGGTAAAATTAGAAATTAAATTCCAAAAAGTCCGAAATTTCCATAGAAATTAAATACCGAAAAATTCGGGGCGTTACAAAGTTATTCCCATTAAGTTTTTCCTTCTCAAGGACAGATCGCAGTGATAGTGTACTAGTGTTTTGTGCCATGATAACTCTACAACATTGATCAACTCACACAAATAAGAGTCATGTATACATAAATCATTTAACAAGCAATTCTATTAAATGATGCTCCTACTACATAAATCAAGATAATTATAAGTAGGCCAAGATCCATATTTCACTACAAGAAAAGTCAGCTTTGGCTGATCACTTATATCATAGTTATTTAGGTAGACAACTCTTGTCAATTACATCTTATGTAACTCTTGGATAGTTGAGTGAACAATACTTGTTCTTGTCTATCTCATAGACTTAGCTCAACTCCTTGCCTCTAAGTCCTCAATCCTATTGAGATGACCTAGTTAAGTTCAACCCATAACAAGCAGTTCGGATATTACAATTATCCCGTCGCACCTTGCTAGGATAAATATTGGCACCTTGCTTTGGCAAAACCTACCAAGTATTG
The DNA here is from genome assembly GCA_028386065.3 of Turnera subulata. NCBI lineage: Eukaryota > Viridiplantae > Streptophyta > Magnoliopsida > Malpighiales > Passifloraceae > Turnera > Turnera subulata. The sequence continues at coordinate 12,912 of JAKUCV010006169.1, forward strand.
ATCTAAGCAATGATGAGTGCTTATCATGGAAGGCAACACAAGAGGAACTTAATATTTACATCAACATATTATTCCTATACATCATATACATGTTCTTGATAAATCATATATTGATGTTTTGTAAATTTGGAAACCAAAAATACATAAGAACATCGATGTCTAACATTGAACATCGATGTTGTGAGAATCTGATTCTCCCAACTACTTGGTAGTGTTCAAGAACATCGAAGTTTAACTTGTGATCAAAGACTGACTAGCTCCTCGATCTAGGAAATTTCTTGTGGTGAATAGTGCCCGTACAAGAAGTGAATTGAACTGATTCGATAATTCCCAGGAAAGATGGCGTAGCCAATCTCCTAAGACAGAATTATCATTCCAAGATAAATCCCTAGGAAAGACTGGAGGAACAAAGGTTCACTTAAAACCCAACCTCTTAGACAGGACTCACTTGTACAGTGTATTAATTCACAACCTTGCACCTGACAAAGGACGACAATCGTACTAGAACGACAATCGATCTATACGAAAACCGACAATTGATTTTCCTTGTCGAACTCATTCGACTTACTGCCAAAAGCACCTTGATTGATATCACATACCAATCAAGTACTTGTTGTCAAACACTTTTGACAAAACAAACCTCAACATATATCACACATACAAAAACGAATTCAACATATCATGAACATGCTACATCACATACAGCATATCATATATATCAATATGAGCATATCATACATATGCATAACAAATTCGGTTTAGCGTTTCACAAGAGGCTCCGCTACCACTGTAAGTAACTGGGCATGCAAACTTGACAATCAAATGCAGCGGAAAAACCCAGAAACCATGGAGGATCCAAGTGAAAGTAACTAAACCGAATAACAATTTTTGCGTACCTGAATCGGTTGAGATCTTTCACTCAACTGTTGTGCCGAATCAGCTAAAGCCGGAAAGAAATCCCGCCCCTCTACGGTCTCCACACGAACCATCGATCTCTGGTCGGAAAACATCTCATGATCTCCAACCCGAGCACTCCCGAACCGTTGTGCTAGCTACGGATTTCCGGGAGCTATGTGGTGTTTCTTTCTTTCTCAAAGAATAGGTGTGTAATCTGAATTGTGTGTGAATATTGTGTATGTTGATAATCTGATCATCAAGCCCTATTTATACACACAATTAATGCATAGATTAATGAGACAATGGCCAACATCATCATGTATTAACCATCATAAATATAGTTTAAGTCTAATCATGTCTCCACTATGTCTTAATGCTCCGCTAAGCATTAATGGATGCTCTACTAAGCATTAATGGGATTACACATCATATGGCATTAATTTTGGTTCAATAATTCTGATAATTAGTGAACCAAATCAGCCCAAAACGATCCGGTCCAACCATGGTCCAACCAAGGTTCAACCATGGTCCACCCACTTGGTCGAACCACGGTCCAACTATGGTTCAACCACCTGCTCGAGTCAACAGTTCTAAATGTGTGACCCTGTAGCCACTTGTAACGTTTGGCAATAATTGTAAAATCTCATTTTACAATTATAAGCAATGAGCGGTGTCTAGCAACATATCACATAATCCGAGCATGGCCATGCATTTACAGTTCAATTCTATCAAGAGGCCCAACTGATAATATACCCGTTATATGGGTTGGACAAATTCCATCTTGATCATACAAAATCCACTACACACTTATCATATACCCAATGATTACACTAAGGTCTACTCAGTTACGAATAGCCAAGAGTAATATCAAAGTATATGACTAACATGTTGGGAACCTTGATGATCTCAGGTCAAAGGACAATACATATAAGAACCACTATTGACAATCATATAACGTTCCATGTAGTGTTCTTATGTTGGGTCAGTCCAGACCACAAGTTCTCTAACTTGTACCCGTATGTAGAATTCATATCTCATATAATTCTCAACATACGCTAGTCTTAATTTATTATTACAACCCATCCATAATAATAATTGACTAGGAACATTTAAGAATATAAAATATTCTAGGGTTATAAATATGTGCAAGCGTTTATCACATAAACGTATTTATTGGAATAACCTTAATGTATATACATGACTATATACATGACTATATACAACAAACCAATGATTGGCTTTTGGGCATATTACACTAACAATGGCTCTCCATACAGAGCACAAAGAGGTATGTAAAGACGGGGTCACCTTGTCTTATGCCTCTCTTGGGTCGAAAGGAATCGAAAAGGCAGCCCTCCCATAGAACTTGAAGTGAGGAGGTGGTCACGCAGCGCATTATAATGTCCACTAAGGTCCTTGGAAAACCCGCCAGAAGTAGAGTCTCCCGAATAAAGTCCCAATTCAGCCTGTCACAGGCTTTTTCCAAGTCAATTTTTATAGCCATAAGCCTTTTTCCTTCTCTTCTCACTCGCATAGTATGCATAGCTTCTTGGAGGATAACTACATTGTCGGTTATTTGTATCCCAGAAACAAAGCTGCTCTGTGTCGCATGGACAAGTTGCGGCATCAAAGGCTGAATTCGGGAAGTAATGACCTTGGTGATGATCTTGTATAGGACGTTGCATAGGCCAATTGGTCGGAACTGGGCCATCTTTCTAGGTTTGTCCACCTTCGGTATCAAGCAGATAAAAGTTTGGTTAATCACCTCATCCCAAAATCCTTCTTCGATCACTTTCTTTACAAAAGACACGATGTTCATCTTAACAGAATCCCACTGAGACTGATAGAAGAGTGGGTTTAATCCATCTGGTCCTGGGGCCTTGAGAGCTCCCATTTGAAAGACCATGGATTTAACTTCTTCTTCTTCTACGGGTGACATGAGCAATTCAGTTTCCTCATCCGTAATGGAGGGAGAGGCCAGGGCAAGTAGCACAGGCCTTGGTAGAGTACCCTCCTCCGAGAACAGTTTCTGGAAATACTGCACTGCCAAGGCTCTTGCCTCAGGTTCGGTAATCCATTCCTTGTCAGGCCCTTGCAACATCAAGATCTTACTCCTTCTAGCTTTGACTTTGGCCGAGGCATGGAAAAACGCTGTGTTGCGATTCCAAGCTTTCAGCCACCGACTCTTGGACTTCTGCATCCACAAGAGTTCTTCCTGCATGAGGATACTCTCCATTTCCAGCCTCAGCTCAGTCTCGAGGTCCGAGAGGAATTTTGAGGGTTTAACCTCTAAGTACCGCTGTATACCAGCCAACCGTGCTAGCAATTTCTTTTTCTTTATATGTATGTTGCTGAAGACCTGTTGATTCCAGATTTTCACTCTATCCACAAATACCCCAGCAGCTTCGATCACATCATCTTTTGGTACCCAGGCATCAGCCACAAACTCTTTAAAATCCAGATGTGCCACCCAACTAGATTGGAATCTAAATAGGCGAGGTTGACTCCCACACCTTCCATCTTGAGTGGTGTGAAGTAATATAGGGCAGTGATCAGATGACAAAAAAGGCAGATGGACAATAGAGGAATTCGGGAACTGCTCTATGCCAAATTGCCCAGCAATTTGTCCAGCCTTGCAAGCTTTCCATCTCTTCTCCAGGTGAAACATGGCCTAGAGAAGCCCAAGTCTACCAACTGAGTATCATTGATGCATTGGAGGAAGTGCTTATTCGCTACTCCCTCCCTTCCTCCTCTATCCCTCCTCTCGGACCCTACAAGCACTGCATTAAAATCTCCTAGTAGAACCCAAGGGGCTGATAAACCAGGAGCCAGGACCTCCAGGTTACTCCATAAATATTTGTGCCACTTCTCATGTGGACTTCCATAAACAACCGTTAGAAAAAAGCTTTCAGTGGAGTTGGTGACCCGGGCATGAATGAACTGCGTGTGACAGAATACCACAGACACATCTACCCGCTCTTCCATCCACAGAAGCCAAATCCCACCTGCAAACCCTCGTGCATCAACACGATATGACCTGGAGAACCCCAGACGGTGGATGACACGGTCAGCCTGATGACCACTGATTCTAGGTTCGACTATCACTACAATTGCAGGTTTATATTGTCTCATCCATTCTGCCAAAGTGGTCAGGAATTGGGGTTTGCCAGCTCCCTGACAATTCCAAGACATGATAGATAGCATAAAATTGATGACAAAGAAGAAGAAAATAAACTGTACAGAAAGAGCTAGTCGGCTCAGGTCGAAAATGAGGCCCCAGTGGCCTCCATATGACTGAATTCCCCAACAACAGTAGGAGCAGGTAAAGAGAATAGTGCTTGGGGAGCAGTATCCACTGCCATTGCATCTTCTTCAATAATAACAACATCCATCGGACAAGGACCTACAGCCACCCAAGCATTACTTGGGGGGTCAGGCGGTTTAGTGGGTGCAGGGAGGACACAATTTGGGGAAGGTACCGATTCGGCTGGTAATTGCTGAGGCGGTACATGAGGCTCATGGTCAGGAGTGGAGGTACCAGCAATCACAGAATGTTGGGACTCGTCAAGAGTGGTTACTGTGTGAGAGGCTGGTTGTATTTGCTTAGGTTGATGACTAGGGGTCTTCAGTGGTGGGTTATTTGGAGACGGATTCACACTGGGTTGGCTTCTGGATGACTGGGCTGGACTAGGGATACTAGGTGAGAAATTGGATATTTCCTTCAAGGGGGTTCTAGTCTTGGTGGACTGCTGTGGGGTATTTGTGGTCTTCGGGGATTGGGTCTTGTGAACGGTTCCGTTCTTGGACTTAGTATGTCTAGTGGGTTGAGCGTGGAGGTGTTGGGCTTGAACCTGGACAGGTGGATCAAATGTAGGTTCCTTGCCTGACCCGATTAGACTAGTGTTTGTCTACGCTAAGGCTTCCTCTGTGAATAGTGCCCCAAAACGGTTGCCTGAGAGGGGTGATCCCGCACTGCCGACAGGACCGGATGGGTTATCCACCATGCGCCTGGGATTACGTCTTGGCTTGGGGGTAACATTCATCCATTCCCCTACCTTAGGGTGACTTGGGGTCCTGTTTGTCTCTCCAGTCCCTTCATGTGGCTGCTGAGCACTAGGCTCTACAGTCTCTTGCATCTTCTCAGTTGGGCCCTTACCACCCTCCATAACTGGTTGCCAAAGCGGACAAACCATAGGACTGTGGTCAATTCTACCGCATGTGTAGTAGATCGGTGGAAGTCCTTCATACGATACTTGTATGTCCTCCTTATCCAGCTTCACCACCCCTTTTAAAGGCTTCGTAAGAACCACTGCCACTGCAAGCTTGGCGAACTTCCCCCTCTGTGCTTTCTCAGTCTTTGCATCTATCTTAACAGTCGATCCCACAACATTCCCTAGAGTGGTGAGGACCTTGGAGTGGTACCTGGTTGGTGATAAGCCCGGAAATCTTACCCAGCAAACCGCCTTGTCAATCGACTCCTTAGAAGGCTTGAAGTCCGGAGACCAAGGTTGAACACATAACACACTCCCAAAGAAGACCCACGGACCATCGACAAGAGCGTTGAAGTAATCTACTTGGCTCTGAAATCTGACAATGTAGAAATTATTATCCAGATCTACAATTCGGAATGGACTGGTAGGCTTCCAGAGAGTTTGGATTTTGGATTTCAACATCCGGTAGCCTATGGTCTTCCCCAATAGTTTTACCACCACAGCATTCTCCCATGGCTTGTTGAGTCTGTTCTTAAATGCATCTGACAGTTCAATCGCAACACCATCTTCGTCCTCGTGGACTACTATATCACCTTCCTCAAATTCAACTTCCTCATCTTCCCACCAAGAATCTTCTTCACACTCAACATAAGGGCCGGATGCAAGTTTATCCTTGTAGGAAAAGCCTGGATCAAAGAGGTGCTCCTACGCACCTAACGAGAGAGGAGACCCGTGCTCTTTGAGCCGAACCTTCTTAGTTGATCGATCTGCATCTAGGCCATCTTGAGGAGGGTCAGTCGACTCAGACGGTGGCTCCAATCTTTTAGTGTCGTACATTGACATATGAAAAGGGAGAGAGCTCTTAGAGAAACTTTTCTTTTTTTAGGGTCCCTTCATGCAAGATTTCTTCGATATATAGTCTTTCTTTTACTATGTGTTTGTAATCCTATTGTATTTGTACTTAATGCCTGCCTTCACAAACTGAAAGCATCCGCAGGGATACTAATGTGATGGAAAGTTGGTGTATGTACTCTTGGTAAGATATCTCCAACCTCACTTCCCTCATGCCTGCTGTAACATCCTTGCCTCAGTGGATTCGGTCAAACAATGGAACGGAGTGCTGCGTAAATTTGATTGACTACTGCTTCTGTCAGCTATATTTTTCCCAGGTCCTGTTTGTATTATAGAGTTCTTGTAAGAGTAGAACTGTAAGAGTCGATTTGTTTTTAAGTGCAAGGTCATCTCCCATATGACCTTAGATATGTAATCTCTTTTAAGCACGTCAATAATACTATCGATTAGCATAAAAAAAAAAAAGGTATCCATAAAACATATGATTCCCGTAAAAAAAAAAATGGATGATCCATATTTACCAAACCAGTAAAATTTAAAATGTGAAATAAATTTTTCCCTACAAAAAATTATAAATTATGATTTGGAAAGAATACAGTACGAAATCCATTATGACACAGAAAATATGTTTTGTACTACGACTGTAGTTATATAGAGATTTTTTTTTTTTTTCACAAGGAAAGAGAGGAAAATAGACAGGTTTTTGTTTTATTCAACTATTTACAATTATGTGGCTATATTATAATTCATTAATTTTGGATGACTGGGCTTTTCATTAATAAAGACTGACTATAGATAGGATCTAGGATCTAAACCCATACGCGATATGCCTGTAATTGGATAAATACAGAAAAGTAATACTGATCAAGTCATGCATGAAGCAAGGATTGATTAGCCTAATTTGCTGAATGTTTAAGAGGAATAAACAGACTTCAATACATAAAGAGAGAAGGAACTGAGCATCCCCACCACACTTCTCTGTATTATAAATGAGTTTTACATTAACTTCAACAAATCAGAAAAGAAAAAAACAAAAACCCAGAAGCAACAAATAATACATATATGAAACAAATGCAGAGAATTACAATTACAAGAGGGGATGGACAAATAAAGAATAACAAATCTCTTTTATATAACCTTCATTTCCTTTTTTTCACATAGATCCTTTTCGCTTGTGGATGATATGACGCCTTTCTTACATATATATATATACGTATATATATGTATATGTGTTCAAGGCTTTGGTGGTTCGGGTTCCTCCGCCACCTTGGCGGGTTCAGCTGCTGCTGGAGCTGCCGGGATTGGTTCTACCACTGTTTCACTCTTCTCGGCGGCCTCGACAGGGGCGGGTGCTGCTGCTGCTTCTTCTTCCTCTTTCTTCTCCGGCGGCTCAATCACTATCTCCTTGTCTTTGCTGGTTGTTTCCTCCTCAGTTTTAGTGGTCTCTGGAGGAGTAGCCTCAACTGCTTTCTCTTCTACCACAATAAAGCTGGAAACCTTCTCAAATACAAAGAAGACTGGACCTGACACATACGCTGCTCCATACGTTGAAGCTGCTTCTGATACAGCTTTTGATCCAGGAAACTCTGCATGCAAAAAACAATTAATTACCATCATCACATGTATATATATATATATATATATATATATATACTAGTAATAATATATACTTATGATCTCTTTCTGTACATTCACCAAGTATACATATGTGGAATAAAGAAACAAACACACCCAAAACCAAAGAGAAAAAGGAAACTGTTTATATGGTATTTAAATTTTATTATCAAGAGAAGCATGAATGATGATCATACCGATTTTAACAAGTTCTTCAAGAAATTTTTGAACGGAAGGGGCGTGCTTCTTTAATCCTGCCTCTTTTCGTTCCTTGACTAAGGTCTGTTTCAAGATTTAATCAGAAAGAGAAGGTGATCAGCACTAGTTTTCCCTTTTATAAAAAAAATTACATATAAGATGTTTATGTAATATAAAACCGGCCGGACCTTGATTTCAGCTGATGAAGCTTCATATACTTCTAGCACTTTAGGCTGGAGCTCAGTCTTCTTCTCTTCAAACTCCTTGTTGATTTCTTCCTGAAACGAAGAAAAACGTAGTGATCAATATCAAAATAAAGCCAACTCTAAGAGATATGCACTCTTGGGTGGTATTTAAAATATACAAATTAGAAAGAACTTATAAATTTTCCCGTCTTTCATCATAAGAAGAAAGAACTAATATTTTTGTGAAAAGAAACGAAAAAATTCTACATCAGCAAATATATAAAAGTTAACGGGAAGAGACCTTGGTGCCATCAAAAGACTTGCAAGCTTCAGCGGCAGCTGCTTTCTTGCCACTGTCCTTCTCAAAAACCTTCTTGATCTTTGGCAGAACCTTAGTTTTCCAATAACCCATGTCTTTAAATTAGTCTCCTAAAGCAAGTGTGAAAATTAAGCTCCTGAAAAACCAATTTAGCAAAACACACAACAAATCAAAAAGCAGTCACTAAACTCCTAGAGAATTTCTTCAAGAAAATGAAACGGACAGGGGGAGTCTACGTATATATATGTGTATAAGGGGATCAATAAATTTAGACAAGCAATAAATGAAACAGACATCTTCTGACAAAATTAAAAACATGTACACATGACTTCAAATATGTGCCAAGTATTCATACAAGTACAAACAATAAGCAAAATTGATGAAAGGAAGCTTGCTTGCTGTCCTGCTAGCTAGCTAGGTAGAAGAGAGAATCTATTGATCTCTGTTTCTCCCTGATGACCACTTACTTGCAAACTCTTTTTTATGATATCTCTCTCAGTACTATCTTCTTCTCTCCAAGTCCAACTCAATTAACTGTTGCACCCAACTGTCCCTCCAAATTAAGGCACATAAAAGCTTTATTAAGAGACTATGGCATCATATAGCGACCTTCATTCCACATATAAAAGAGCCCCTTCCCATCCCATTAAATTACAAGGCATACCAATTAAGAATGACCTTCTCTACCCCTACTGTTTAATTAAAAAATTCATGCATATGATGATATGATATGAAATGGAAAGAGTCCACATCAGACAGCAGATATTAGGTTGGCTTAGGTTGCTTGATTGATTTGATGATTGGGGGGGGGGAAGTTGTAAATAATGGGGGTGCCTGGAGGAGGGAATGGGGAGAAGAAATGTGGGGCCGGGGCCCAGGGAGAAGACAACTGGCAAACAACCTCAATGAAAGGTGGCAGATATGAGGGGGTGGGTGGGGTCCTCATCTCTCTCTCTCTCTCTCTCTCTCAAATTAGGGTTGCAAAATGTTTGATGTTGATCTGTAACAAAATGTGTTCCCTTTTGCCTCCTCCTCACACTCCCCACGTGGCTTCGCTGGTTCCTCCTCAATCGCGCCCTCCCCTCAATGACTAATTTTTCTTTTTCTTGTTTGAATTTGTTCTTTCCTTCCTTATTTTCTCATTTTCTTTTGTTTTCTTTAAGGAAAAAAAAATGTTTATTCATCATCGCCTCCTTTGGATACTCTGCATCTGTATATGTTGATACTCAACTGCTCTTATAATGTGGACAACATCACAATCCATGTCTGCTTTATTGTTGTAGTTTGATTGCTTTGCAGCTGTTATCATAATACATCGATCATATCATATATGCATGCCAACTACGTACGTCGATTAGCTAGGTTTGTAAAAATATAGCCCCTTTTTTAAGAATTTGTAAGAGAATTAAGTAAATTCATTTTAATTATAAGAGAATTTCTCTTACAAATTAAGAGTATTTCAGTTAATTGTTTTATTTTATTTTTATGAATTAAGTTATTGTAGTATATTAATACCCCCACCCCCCCCAATCGAATGCAAGCCACAAACATATGGTCGCTCTGCATTCTCTAGTCTGTGGTTCTAATTCCACTAGCTATGAATTGAAGGCCGGTTATTTCTAGCTGTTGTTGTAGGGTAATGTCTCATTAATTAGATTACATATACATATATGCTGATGTGCTACACAGTATATGCTTTCACATCAAAGATATATGTATATGTATATGCCATATTTAACGTAATAAATTAAATGAGATATATTGTTGTCGTCTGTGTAATATACACACACACATATTCGTTCACACGCAAAAGAAATGATACGAGCTAGCTTTCATGCACATGGGATGCTTGATTACAATATATCCTGTGTTTGAAACAACAAAAGAGCCAGGGACAAGAACCATGGATTAGTAGAAGGTGGGGTTGATCTTTGATTAAAGGATTGTACATTAATTGAAGGATGTGCAACTTAGTACATGCATACATCAATTAATTAATTAAGAGTAGATATCATATATACCACACCTTTATTAATTACCTGACCTGACAGGCATTAATATAGTCATATAGAAGTAGGAATATGCTGATGAAGTTGGAGATAATCTGTCAACAACTCTAATTCGGTGGCTTTTGTAACCAGGTACGTATATGGACAACTATATCATCGAGTTTCTCTTTTTCGTTTGTTCCATTCCAAAGACAGGACAATGTTCTCTTACAGGGACACATATAGATTGTCTGATACTAAAATAACGGAATTGGTAGCTAGTTTGGAATTGTCTCTTGGAAGTCAATTAATTCATGTAATAAGTATACACATCTGTAAAATTGTATTGTGTGTAACACACAGCTAACCCAATATTCTCAGTAATCCGTTTTAACCGGTTCCAGTTATTGACTGAGAAAGCTTTCTTTATAAAATTCTCTTGATTGTCAACAGAAAAATTCAGAATCGATATCATGTATGTCATTCTTCAATGTCTCTGATTTCCTGCATACTATGATTGCACGAGTAAGCATTTGATAGAACAGTGTTTTGCGAGATTATATAATTACTTCCGTCTTAATTAAGACATTTTTTTGTTTTTCTTTTCCTTTAGGGTCAAAAGACCAATTCTCGTTCCAGCATTTATACTTCTCTTTTTCTCCATTAACATCGTTTCGAGATGATAAATTTTTTTGGTCAACATCAAGATATTGAATTTGAAGCAGTGCCAAAGAGAAATAAAAGGACAAGGTGGAAGAATCTACTTACTACCATATACATTATTATTTATTATTATTTTTTGTCAGCAAGGATGGGTATTTCATTAATTAAAATACGAGTACATAGCATACAGTGCGCATATGGGTAAATACAAACTCAAATACAACCTAAATAGAACTGGCCAGATACATTGACCCAAAACATAAGATACATAATTAAAGAACATATAAATATGACTTAGGAGGAACAGATAAACATTACTTAGGACAAAGACTTAAAATAGTAACTCAAAATTCAACTTTAGGCCAATAACATTGGACCTAATCAACATGAGAAAAGTGGGTGATATAATACTAGTTAGGACCAGCGGGATCCCCAAATTCCATGAAGTTGTCTTAATGCCTTTTACAATCGACATTTGATCATTGATGCAATCAAATTTTGATGTCTTGTTCCTAAGCCAAATTTCCTCAACCCACTTCTTTCTCAACACCGGGTCTGGCTTGACGTTGGTACAGCCACCACCATCGCCGTCACCATCTTCGTCACTGCCACCGCCAAAATCCACAGCTTGCAATAGGAGCTGTGGCTCTACTGCAAGCACAATCCAAACTGGACCACCATTATCACCTTCACCGTCACCTTCGTCACTGCCGCTGCCATCACCGGCAAATCACACCTCTACCGATGCAACTCTTGCTTCGGAACTCCATTCAAACAGCAACTACACCACCTCAAGCAAAGCTTGAGAAACTTTGATAAACTTGATGAAATTGGGGTCAAAAGGACCCTATACCCGGTTGAATCCGGTACTAGACAAATAGGTTCGAAAGATCTCGATCGATCTCAGGTAAACCCACTGACTTTAAGTGAAAGAAATTGATACCTCTCTAGGCTTAGCATTGCGTCGAACACTTGGAGTGCACAACCAGTTGCATCCAAAGCTTTCCTTGCATATGCCCCATGCCACCACCTGCAACTACTATATTGCACACTAGCAATTATAAGCAGCGTAGATGACTTGTGCAATCGTGAAGGAGCATTAAAGTGGAAGAAGATAACAGAGTGTTGATTAGAATTCAGAAGAAAGTATGAAAATGGGGGAGAGAAAGTGGATACTTGAGTTTGATGAAGAAAAAAAGGTTGATGCAGGGGCTCACATTATAAGTTTGTAATGGTTATGTGCTTATGGTAGTTGTTGTTATATATATGATCAACCATTCCAATATTCCATTTGATCACACCTTGACAAGCAATCTTAAGGCTTGCCAGCCAAGCCTTTAAATTATCAGATAACATCTTCTTTTTATTTTCCTGGCGAGATGGTATTTGTGAAGTTTAGACTATTTGAAAATCTAGATATGAAATTTGTGTTTAATTTTGTCTTACAGTGAATTAATGCCAATTTAAGGCCTTTTTTCTAAAAGAACTATGGATCCCGTCTAAGCTAACAACAACGACCACTAGGTTTGATTTCGATTAGATAAGCATAAAATTTTTGGAGATGCATATCAATCGCTATCATTTCTTTTTTGTTTGGTTTGATTTCCTCGTAGTAGATTCTATGTGCCAGTTATAAACTATATTTAATAAATCTCACCACACTCTTGTTTGCAAACTAATTTAACTGTAGAGTCGAGTTAAACATCGCTAGTGGATCAACGATTAGCCTCATGATAGACATGTTGAGCACAACTCGTAATAGAGCTGATGACCATTCCTGCAGTTGTAAGTTATCAAGCTTGGTCACTATATGTTAATGTTTCTGTAACGTTCAGGCTTGTTGACTGTCACTACAGATCAACACGGGACCTTTCCAATATGCTTTGTCCTCGTTCGCATGTTTCCGGGAAAAACTTTCCAGGAGGTCACCCATCCTAGAATTGCACCAAGTCAAGCACGTTTAACTTTGGAGTTTTTTTTGGAATGAGCACCTTGTTGATATAGTTAGTACCCATCAAACCGTTTAAGTTATTCTCGATTATACAGTCCTTCATTTGAGCTATTCTTAATTATACAGTCTCATACACGTATAATTACGAAATCTCCCCATCCCTACACAGTCTCAGGATCTCTCCTATTCCGGTGTGGATTCGGTTCATTCATGTGCCCCTCTATCTGGAAGCCCGCTGGAATTCGCTCCTTGTCCAAGTTTAGTCCGGCATCAGCATATACTTCCCGACCTCATAGACCCCGAGTGTCACAGTTTCTAACTCCAATGGTTGAAGCTTTCTTCTTTTTTTTTGTGGAAAAGAGTAAGATCATTCATTTATTTATACCCATTGGTAAAAAGCCTCAAGAAATAAAGTTTAAAGGTACAGTAATCCCGCATAAATCAAAGAAGGAGAGGCTGGAAAAAGATCCAGGCCCTCCTAAATCATCAGTACCAATTGTTTTCAGAACCAAATAAAATATTATAGAACCAAATTGTAAAATATCATCATAATCACGAGTAGGTCAAAAGGGATTCAGCTCAACGGCTCTAGCTTCTCGGGCTGGATTGCATCTAGGGGTGGAGCTCGTTTTTTACAGGACGGTGTTTGATTGGTTAATATTAATTTCGCCTTATGTTCGTCTAGCTAGATTGGAACAAAGTGGCACTACTTCAACACCCCGATTCATGGCCAGTGCCATTGTTGAATCCTTCCTGTTTACACTAGAGCAACAAGAGTGGCCAAAAAGGAATGCTCACCTGCTTTGTCACCTATCTTTGCAATAGGCGACACATTATTTATTTTATTTTTATTGAATTCATGTACGCAATGTTTTCAGTATTGTTTTTCTGTTGGCAATCCCCTTTGCTTTTGAAATGTTAGGTTTATAGTTTTGTAGCTGATGACGAATGAGTTTTAGCATCACAAACACGTGGCTTTTTACCACCATTAAATCCCAGTTGAAGAGTCTTTTAGCAATGAAAGGATTTACGCATTAAGCTTTACTCTTGCGTTAGTAACCTATCACGGGCAATGAAAAGACAACAAATAAATTCTGCTCACCCTCCAAAAACCCCTATAAAAGGGTACGAGGTAAGAGTGAAAAACACAAGAGAAAAGCCTCACAAAAAGTAAAGTTAGCACATTACTCTCCAAAAAAAACTCTCTCCACTAAAAAAAACTCTCTCCACAAAAAAAAAACTCTCTCTCTCTCCAAGAGTATTCTAGGGAATAAACCCTAGACTTCTCCGGATCCTTCTTGTTAGTCTTGCAGGTCCTTCAAGCATCAGGATCAGGTCTCCAGGCGTCAATGTCAGGTCCTCCAAGCATCAAGATTATGCCATTGAGTACACAATCAAGTCCAAAGAATTTATATCCATTTCCTGGTAAAAAAATCCATTTTTTACAGTAGCTGTTTGGATTTGAAGGATACGGATTTTGTTGGTGAAAGTATTTTTTTTTTATATGAATGATTGAATTAGTATTGAAATAGAAGCAGAGTATAAAGCTAGTAATGCCATCGAAGAAATAGCAGAGTATTACATGGGAAAAGAGAAACCCACCATCAGACTAACAACGGAAAACATTGATCTCACCTACCTACCAAAAAACCAGTTAAACAAAAGACAGTTTGCAAGCCACTCACGCCACTCCTTGATGCTATCCGCGCAGATAATGATGACTAGCTGGGTATTGGTCCTCTACCTGAACTTGTGTTATTAATAATGCAGCCTCATTAAAAACTCCAACAACCTCTTCTAAGGAATACCAGTGTTCATATGCTTGCCTTACCAAATTCTCAACAAAACCCTGCTCATGCTTGAAAGTTCCGGAGTGGACTATGTGCTTCCATTGATTATGGCATTGACAACTTCACACGTAGGATTCATGTTAATAGTGTAGTTTACTTGGCGAACTATTTTATGTTTGATCCCCAATACACATGTCCTTATATGCTTCATTGTAATTTCCACATTTTCTCAAACATCCCAAGCCTTAGAATCCTCCTAAGCTTCTGCGGTTCCACAGTGGACATCTAGAGGAAGTCTTGAACATTATTTATGCCAACAGCAAAGAGCTTCTTGTGGAAAACTCCATCTTTCCCTATCTTCTCAAGCCTCCACATTTCTTCTTCTAACATTGATGTATGATGCTTCTTGTATATAGAAATAGATGAATGCTTACAGGGCTGCTCTAGTAGCCTCCCAATCTACCACCCCCTTTGGTTAAATATATGACTATAGATTTTAATTTTGCTTCAAATATATCGGCTACCGTTTGCTAAACTAACTAAAAGGGCTTCCCATGTGTAATGAAATTCCATTCATACATTTTGGTAGAAAAAAAAAAATTGGTGAGGGTGTGAACATCCAAATTTGGCCATCTATATTTTATTAATTTAGACTTTATAGTATGTTTTAACCGAAGGTTAACTAGATGACTTAATTTTGGGCTTAGAGTATATTTGGAGTTTAATGAATAGAAAATTGACAGCCACATGAGAATAGCCCATAGGAACACATTTCCTGTAGCCCAATTTGGCTCTGATTTTCGTGAAAAATCAGAATGAAAATTACCTTTTGAGTGAAATGTGAGAATATGGTAAAAAGAGTGTTGAATTTAAGTTAATTAGGATGATTTAATATTAATTGGAGTGATCTGGAGGAGTAATAATAAAAAAAGAGTATATTCTTATCTAACAATCTTTGATTCACACAAAAAGATCAATCATACCAAGAATTAATGAGCATTGGGAGCTAAAAAAGGCAAGAACGCGTAACAGTAATGAGGGCCGGGCGGTCATCTCGCGATGACCGCCAAGCTCGGTAGTCATGTAAGAGAAGAGCGCCATAGACGACGTTCATGTCGACAAGACCGCCCGACAATGGCGGCCATGCGTCCTTGTTACGCAGAAAATAAAAGATTTTTGACCATTAAGACGATCCTATGCGTTTTTGGTCGGATTTTCAGCAAGGATCCTGACCATTATGAGGTCTACGATCTCTGTACTCCCAGAACTCTATAAAAGAGGGCCCCAACCCACTTCCAAAAGGTCCAAAAAATTAGAGAGCATACACACTCTATACACTCTTAGAAACTTAGAAAGCTTAGAGAAACTCTACTTCTCCAAGCCCTCAAACACTTTTAGTACTGTTATTCTGGCCAAATTCCTATGGAGTCAACCATCTAGAAGCATCAAGCAAGAAGATTAAGAGTTAATCAAGGTGAAGCTAAGAGAAGGAAAGGTTGTGGGTGTAGATAGCAACCCAATAAAGCAAGGAGCTAGAGGAGGTTTTCAAAAGGTTAGTTTTCTATTTTTTTGATATTGATGTGCTGAGATGTATGTTGTTGATATGGATGTGATTGATGTGATGTCATGATAAGAACTACGTGAGCTTTGAACCCGGTTGTTGGGGTACGTAGGTGGTCTAGTGATGGAAGCTCAAGCCAAATCTTCTTCTCACCCCTCTTTCTCTTTAATTTTTAGTATTTATTTTAATTATGTGTTTTGTTTCCATACTTGCATACTTACACAAGACACACAATTTGATTCAGTTATTGCACAAGATTTCGACCCAGCATGGGTGGGTGCTTAACACCTTCCTACCTGTGACGAACCCCCGAACCCAACAATCTTTGGTTCACTATGATCAGTCCCTTAAGTTTGTTGCCTAGGAGAAGTGACGCCTAAAATTTTTTCTACAGATTTTTCCAAGAAATAAAATCAGGGTGGCGACTCTAGTTTTTGTTGGAAAAGAACATAACAATGGTGAGGAGGCCAAAGGGATTGATTTGGCCTGGATCCTCACATAGGGGCTTAACGAGCATTTAGACCCTTCATGACTTCAAATTATATGGATTTCTATGATGCAACATTAGAATCCTCCACCTAGCTGCGAGTGATAAGAAAAGTTCTAGCAATCATTCTTGTACGTTAAACCCGGTCCGATCCGATCAGTTGAACCTAGGTAATTAGGACTTGGAGGCCAACCTGGGATTTTTTCTCTTCTAGGTTGTAGCCTCCAACGAGCCAATCGGATCACGTGAAGTTCCACGGTTTCCGCATTTAGTAATATGTTTCTAATTTTTATGAGTCAAAATCAATTTCCGCACAATTTTTTTCCTTAGTCAAAACGTAGTTAGATTCTTAGTTGAACCTTTTTCAAGAGAATTATTTCTACATTAATTATGTGTCGGTCAGTCCTGCTTAAAATCGCAATTGGATCTGTGGTCCCTAGACCCGATCATTAAAACAAGTTACAGACCTAGTAAAAGTAAAGAGATATGGTAAATGTGTATGTTTGATTGATGAGTGGTGTCAATCTACAAGTATAAAGGTCCTATTTATACTATACACATAAGCAAACCATTAATCCTAGGTTAGTTATTAAACCTAGAAAATCTAGGAGAACCGTAGTAATTTACCCTAGAAGATATAGGAGAAAATCACGATCATTAGCTGTCTTGCGTTGGCTTGTAGCAAATTCTAAAAGGCTAGGCCCACTAAGGGACAAAGCCTACTAGTTCTGGTCTAACTCCATTTTTATGGCACAAACAAAAAATAATTGGGATGGTGCTAGGCTAGTGAATGTAGAGACTAATTTGTGTTATCCTTGATTGGGCAAGAAGGGAATAATGATGGTCATAGATAAACCAATCCTTGATGGGGAACACAAGAGAAAAAGATAACCGGTGATGGGAGACAAGTGCAAGGGCCGTCATCAACCGGTTGGTTGTAGGAGCATAGACAGGTGAGGAACCGATCGGAACACCAGTCATTGAGGAGCCCAATCGAATGATTATATAACTAAAATGACTAGGCAAACAAAAAATAGATGGAACTGATCGGTGATCGAGCTGCAAGACAACCTGATAGGATGCAGTTGGAAGAAAGACGACTGGTGGTTTTGGGATAGATGATAGGTTAGGTGAAGATCACGATGACAAAGAAAAACTACAATGATAACGTCTAAAAATTGTATTAGTTCGTGCTCCGAATTTCTCCAGGGCTATATATAATGACAAAATAGGAAGCAATATAACTAAGACCCAAGTGTATAAAGAGAGGATAACAACCAACAATCCATACAATACTCTTTTTTTATTATAAAAAGGAGCCATCTTCATTAATTTAAACAGATCTATAGAAAGTAAAAGTAGAAGAAAAACTTACAACAAGAATTGACCTATTACAAAGTCAATAAACAACAAATCTTTATCCTTCAAATAAGGATTAACAATAGCACAACTATTCCAAATGGAGCATCTTTTCAGATCTGGCTCGTGCTGCAAAGACCACACTTCAAGGTGGAAATTTTGTTGTTCTTGAGCTTCCATAAGAGATAGAAGAAATTCTTCTTGAAGAGATATTTCAACATAGCTTTTGACTTCTCTTGCCTTCCTCACAAGAAGGGAAAAGAAACCCACAAAAAGAGTAGAAAATCCAGCTAAGTGGATAGATCTGGTGATAAATTATTATCCGTAAAGGAAAACAAAGAAAAAAACTAGAAACTAAAGGAAAGAGAAGGCTGCCTTGTTGAGGGCTTCTTCTACTTTAAATTCTAAAGAGAGAAGAGAGAAAAGTATAGGGAGAGAGAGAGGTTTTAAATGGACGTGATATAATACTCTCTAATCATTTACTCTTTCTATCTCTTAATTCCTCTCTTACCCTTTACTCTCTCTATCCCTTATTTCCTCTCTTAACTCTTTGTTCTCGTAATTCCTTAATTTCTCTCTCACTATCTACTCTCTTTATCCCTTACTCCCTCTACACTTAACTCCTCCTTTCTTTCTTTCTTCTTTCATTTTACTATAGATCTTGAGACATCATTCTCTAAGATCATTATTCTCACTCTCGTCATAAGATATATTTTTCGAGTTGGGTTTGTGAGTTTTTAGGCCAGAACTAGGCCGGATGACACCAGTTATACACTTTACGAAGTCCGGCTCCGTGGACGCATGGCACCGTCTACCAAAAGCGCATTTGGGGCTGGCGTGGTTGTAAGTTAGGTTGTTGCTGGAAAAACCAAATTTTGCCCACAAACTGCTATGTATAAATTTTATGGTGGCATGATATGGATGAAGAAGTAACTTGGTGATAGAACCGCAATATGAAAGAAATGAAGGGTTTATCTTCTAAGTCTGCTCCTAAATCTAATAGATATAAATTCAATTAATAGGCGTATATGAGTGTTGAAAAAGAAGGTATAGGAATGCGTGTTACTTGTAGACAAATGGGATGTGTAGTACGTACTAGAAAACAAAAATGCTTATGCTTTGAGCTAATGGAAATTGAAAGGGTCTACTTAGAAATGCAAGTGGAATTATTGGGGTACTGAGTTGCAGGCCTTCAAATCTTTATCTCCGGATGTTCAAAAAAAAAAATCTTTATCTCCGAGTCCTTGTGAAACTATAGAGGCTTAAATTGAGGTTGGAAAAAGTATTTTCCTAGTATGGTAAAGGATATATATTATTGTATTAAATTTAAAGTAATTTTGAAGTAATTAAGATGATTTTAAACTGTTCAACAAGTTTTGGCCAATTCTACAGGTGGGACCGTACGATATCACTTTTTTTTTTTTTTTAGCAGCATATGTTGCTACCTCGTGGGCGGGTTACAAATGTACCGAAGTCAATCCAGCATCATCCCCAATTATTTATTCCCTATATTTGTAATCACATTTTCCTTTTTGTATTACTAGTTAGATCATATTCCTCCGATGTCAGAATTTGACGATGTGATAGGACTCATCCAAAAAAAAAAAAAACAGAAAAGAAAGGAAAAGAAGAGGATGTGCTTGGTAGAGAGAGAATGATTTGCGAATTAATGGTATATCTTATGTTGATGATTATTACCAGGAAAAAAAGGAAGAAGGTTATACCCAGGTAGTGGGGTCATTAGGATTAGTGTTATACCAGGTAGTGGGGTTATTTTGGATCTACACAGGGTTTTAACATACAAAAGATCCAACATTAGTCTTGGCAGCGTCAGCGGTACTTGATATCAAGGATTTAGCTCAAGTTGCATTGCGCTGCACCAAGCTTAGAAATAACCCAGATATCCTTATTAGGAGATATGGCTAGGCTTATTGGAGAGACATAACATAACAATGAAATATTATATTGATAAAGGAACAAGAACATGACATTTGATACAGGAACAAGAACATGACGTTGCTGGCGTTTGAGTGCAGAACTCTACTACTGAGAAAGACTAGTAAATGGTGTCTTCGTCATCCTGAAAATGATGGTGTGATTAGATTAGCCTACTTTAATATCTCTATATCATATTCCTCCTCATTATCCTATCAAAATTGAAGTTTCTCCAACCTTTACCTTTCTTACTATGTATGCACACAGCAAAGAACAGGGTTGGGCCACCATTTCAGTGACCAAGAAGTCTCCTCCTAAAGATGTGGAATTGGTTTGCTGGCCCCAAATATATATATATATATATATATATATATATATATATATATATATATATAAAAAAAAACTGATTTAAGTCTCACACAAGCGGGAACTTCATTTGCTCCGTTTCACTTGGGCCTTAACATGACCATGTAAACTGGGAATTCTGTACCAAGAAAAATTATCATTTGAGGAAAAAAGTTGTGGTTAGGATCAAGGATTAATATAGTTTAACTTAACTACCTGGAGACGCCATGGTCCCATTTGCTGTCAACAAGAACTTACACAACTAAATCGACCAAAGAAAAACTAAACTGCAATTCTTACGTAAGAAGATTCTACAAAAGAACTTTATAATGATATCTCCAAGCAGATAATCATCCTATCTTACATACGTACCGCTTCACAGAGTAAAGGAAGGACGGTAATAGGTATATGGATGAGTTAGATCCGGCTGCGTCCAATCTTAGGCAACATAGAATCTTAGTGGTTAGAGTAATGAATGTATCGCATCATTCAACGACATAATTGGGAGCCACAGCTAATATTCTGTCATCTCTAGAGGTTGGCTGCCTAGCACCTTCAACCTCTGCCTCGGATTGCCTGCCATCATCTACCACTATCAAGTAGCCTTCTCGACGGATCAAACTCTGCAATATAAGCATACTTGTTAAGCTCTGAAAACTGTAATCGAACTTAAGATGTTAAAAGCATTCGAAACCCTCTGTGGAACTCAAGGTCACTTTAGTTTCACCTCTATAATAGCTTTTATTTGGGTAGCTTCATTCTTTGCTTCCTCTACAGAACTGTAGGCATTTTTCTGATTCTGCTGTTCCACATACCATCTGATCAAATCTGCCTGTTTCATGCCAGCTAATCCGGTACCTGAAGATAATTAATTGCACCAGATGCCTTAGAAAAGTGAATGAAATTTGAAGGCCAAAACCGAGACCATATATAATAAGGTTCAGCACGGTTTGGTGGTCAGGTTTACATGCATCTATTTCACAACCACAAAATGGAGGTGCAAGATCTGTTAATTTACCATCTTGCAGAACAGCTTCTTCGTGCTGTCTAAGGCGCATGACCAGTGCCTGTGTAATCCTTTGAAAGTATTCTTCAGTTATCACAAGCTTTTTACGTTGATGGCTTGCAGAACTCTCTCCATCTGCTGAATAATAGTTCAAGTAAGAAAGATGAAAGAAGCATAGATAGGGAAACAACTAGGTACGCAGGTCGCACCTGCTTTTTGGGAAGCCGGATCAGTCTCGGCATTACTTGGTGGAGGGTCATCATGCCCGGCACCACGATCTCCACCATCCCCACTATCACTGTCATTATGGTCCTCTTCTTGGAACTCAGATAGATCGATGTCACTAGATTCCACACTGCAGAGCCAACAGAAAACAAGTTAGAGCCAAAATGAAGGGTGGGAAGCAAATCAGTTGCGAACATTTAATACAAATTTTAAAATTTTTTCTTGCCTGATTACTGATGTTTTCAGCAATTTCACTGCCAGGCGAACATGACGTGGTTGCACCTGTGGAAAATTTTCTCTTTAAATCTCAAAGATGAAATTGTGCTCAGCAAGCAGAGCGGAAAATGCAAATCAGTAAGACAAAAGACCTGAGTTTCCAAATGACTACGTGCAATGGCCTCTGACAATCTGATCAATGCCTCCAGTTGTCTAACTGTCATGCGGTAAGCAACTCTACTTCCTGGCGTTGTGTCACCTCGGCGGAGAGCAACATAAGAGTCCACCAGCAATTTTCTTGCTTCTGAATTAAGCTGTGGCAAAATTTTACAAGTTTAATTCAAAATAACCAATTTGTAAAAGAGAAATATCATTAATTCAAGATGTCACATCTCCGCCTGTTAATAACATATGGATTAAAAACAAAGAGTGCTGTAAACCTTTGGTTTCAGAGTTTTTGCATATGCAATGTAACGCTTCAGTTGGGAAGTAGTGAATGCAGGAGCGAGGGCTTCTTCATGCTTCTGATGTACTCTGACAATATGGTGTGCAATGTGATAATCAGTTTGATCATCTGGGTCATCAATCATGACGTACACCAGATCAAATCTTGAAAGAATTGCAGGTGGAAGTGCTACATTATACTGGAAAAACCATAAGTGTGATTAGCCAGCGATAATGAAAAGACAAATACAGAATAAAAAAGGTTGCTACCATGCAGAGCCAATAAATGTGTCTTTACAAACCATTAGGCCATTAAATCAGGTAGAAGAATATCCTCACCTTGAGTGGTTTAGACTTATCATATCGTCCCCCGGTCGGATTAGCTGCAGCTAAAATTGACGTCCTGGCATTAAGTGTTGCTTGTATCCCAGCTTTTGTGATGCTTATTGTTTGTTGTTCCATGGCTTCATGAATTGCAACCTTCATGTCCATATATATTGATATCATTAGTTACTGCATACAGTGGCAATCAAACGTTGTTTGAAGGAATTTACCTGATCCCTGATGTCCATCTTGTCAAACTCGTCAATGCAACAAATGCCGTTGTCAGCGAGCATCAGGGCTCCGGCCTGGAGAACAAGTCATGCCCAAAGTCAGAAAATTGAAACAAGGTGCTGAAGCACTCATATTTAGTTCAGACAAGAGCCACAATAACTGGAGCAACTCCCCACTCCAGAAGAGACACAAACATTACAAAAACTTGATTGCTTAAAGTAAAAAATTTCATGCTATCATCAGTGGAATTAAGACTTTTGGGAGTGAGATTAAAAGTTCCTGAAAGAACTGTAACAAATTGTCTTCTTTCCTGCACATAGTATTATTTCTCCAATGTAGATGTTTTCTTTGTCAGAAATCACCAGAGCAGATAGAAAGGACAATCAAGCCTGAATTTGCTTATCCATACTTCTACTTTATGCTCCTAAAAGTTTGAAAATAAAATTTCAGACATGAACACGCCTCATACTTCTACGGTAATGCACATGTCGTTATCAGATTCAAACCAAAGGACACTTTACTCCACCAGTCACCTGAATCTAAAGTATCGTAAATTATAATGCTCATCGACGCCTGGAATTTCCCCAGATGGATGCCATACTGTCCTTCAAAACCTTCAATTATTTGAATTAAAGAAAAAACCAATATAAACTGAAAGCTACCTCAATACAAAATTCCCCCGTTTCTGGTTCTTTAGCCACAGTTGCAGTCAACCCGGCAGCAGATGAGGATTTTCCAGATGTATAAACTGATCTAGGAACTATGCCTGCAGTATACCTGCAAGAAGAGATAACAAGTAAGAGAATGCACTTAAGAGATGAAACTTCAGAATGAAAAAGGTGATCAAGCAGCAACATACTTGAGAAACTGAGACTTCGCGCAGCTGGGATCTCCAACTATACAAACATTGATATCCCCTCTAAGGTTAATTCCCTCATGCGTAAACTTGTGCACACCACCCAAGAGCATGAGCAAGATTGCTCGTTTAATGTCTTGGTGACCGAAAACAGTTGGAGCGATGCTATCAACAAGTTTATTGAAAAAATCAGGAGTATTTCGCATTCTTTGGATCTCATCTAGCTCCTCTGCCTGCAAAAGTTAAACAAGTAGGTACTTGAGTTCCCCAGGACGTATGTATAACAGAAACAGTTTTTATGTGTGAAATTCAATTACTCAGAGGTAGGTAAACATTTTTGTCCTAATGATTAATGTTGGAAAATGGATGCTTTGAGTTCTGCGCATCATCCTAAGCTAACAAACCATTATTGAAAAAAGTATAGAATATCATGAACTCACAGTGAACTGCTGATCATCATCTTCATCAGCATCTCTTTTTCTGTTCCTGATGTCAGCATCTCTTCTACCATCGCAAACCTATTGAAATGGGAAAATGTGAAGCACAGATAACAGGAAGCCACACATGGATGGCTAATATATCGCAGTAGCTTATAACAAGATACTAGGAAACCAACCTGCACCGAATTGGCAATAAAAGCAAGGCGATACGAGAGATCTCTTACACCTAATGCTCTTAAACCCCTTACACCTTCATTTCCAACAGCAGAATTCTTTCTTTGAGGAGCTTCTCGTCTACATTCAGCCCTCTCTCCAGGGGATGCCAGTGCCATTATGTCTGGTACTACAACAAGGGTACCCGTGAATACGACCCTGGAAGTATACAACAAATATCACAAATATCAATGCTCAGCTATGGTTGAAAAAAATTAATGTGAAATAAAGTGATTGACTAGAAGTGTATCACAGAAGAAAAAGTCATCTTACGTGTCACCAGCTCTAGCCTGCTCAACAATATCATGGCGAAGGATGACATCCAAAGATCTAGGGAGGGATCCAGCAGGAATCTCTTTGGAAGTTTCCTGCATCCTCACCCTCTGCCAATCAGCAAACTTACTCTCTTGTCTAAGCAGTATCCATTTTGCTCTGTTATTGCACGTGGCATTCACACAAATTGTTGGCTGCAAAGTCAAAATAAGAATGAGATACAGAAATGAGCCACCAAAAAAGACAAGATACAAGGCAAACGTAATGAACAAAGTAAACCTAACCTCAGTGTATTTGAATTGCTGTTCAACGTTCTTAATGATGCCACCGCACTCTACGCATCTAAAAGTTCCCTGTAGCAGCTCTGGCCTAACTTCACTTGTGCGAGTCACCACCCCAGTCACTGACACCAATTTCCCAATTTCTGCTGTAGTTAACTCCCTCAACCTAAAGTAGCCACACACACACCATCCAGTTGAATATCCAAAAGAACAACTTAGAAGAAAAACACGAAGGGCCATCTTTCAGTGCACTGAAAGAATTCAAGTTATACTTCCCCTGAAGCAAAATCAATTTAAAGTAACTTTCACAAATCCAATTAGTTTCAGCCAACACACCAACAACAGTATAATTCATTTCTGGATTTCAATGTGAGACAAACCAATTTCAAAAGCTTAGAAATCCGCACCTCAAGGAAAAAGGGATGTTGTAGAAGGCAACATTGATGTCCTTGTTAGGATTATCATCAGAAATAAACGTGGGCTTCAGTTCCATCACGAATCTCTTACACGCATTCTTCAAGCACGGCTCCAACCTAACCGAAGTAAACAGCAAAAAAATAAACAAACAAATACAATTTTTTTTAAAAAAAACAAGAACCCAAATTGAGGAAATGATGAAAGAAGAGCAAATTACAGGAATTAGGGTTTTTGGTTGGATACCTCAGGTACTCATCAGCAACGGCTTTCTGGAGAGCATCGTTGAAGCGCATGACGTGGGAGAAATCAATGAACATAGTGGTGGATTCATTAGCCCTCATTGCCTCGATCTCCGCCTCATAGTATGCTTCTCCCCTCACATTATTATTATTATCAACCCGAAAACTGTTCCCCCAATGCCACCAAAAAAAAATTAAATTTCCAACAATAGGCGAAATAAATATCTCTTTTGTCCAAAACCCAAAAATCCCACACCAAAAACATGCTTCTTCAAGTGTTAGAAGAAGAGCAGCAGGGAAAGGATACCACCTACCTCTTGAGGAACTCGAGGAAGTAGTTCTCCACCTGCACGGCCTTCTCGTCCAGAAAATGAGACCCAAATGCTTCCATTTCTTTGGGGGTAACTCTCTCTCTCTCTCTCTCTCTCTCTCTCTCTCTCTCTTTCTGTGTATTTAGAGATTTGAGTGGATGCGCTTCTTCTGCTAAAAGGGAAACTAAAACCCTTTTGAAGAGTTTTTCTTTTCTAGGGGTCACTGTGTGTGTGTGTGTGGCGGGAAAAAGAGAAGGGGGACCAACTGTTTCCCGCCAAAAGTATGCGGATTAAGGCTTCCACTACTATCTGATGAATACGACTGGGCCTTTTTTTCTGGCATTGCTGGGCCTTAATGGGCTCATCCAGTTTGGTTTCAAGATAGTTATTTCCGGGTTAAATACATTTTACTACCCTAATTATGTTTTAAAAATAAATCAATACCTCAATTAAAAAAGCCGGCATTTTACCACCTCAAGTTTCTTATTTCAAAATTTTGATACCTGGGATTGAACCAATTTATGGCTCAACCTATTTATTAATGGGTTAAATATATGATTGGTCTCCCTATTATATTGAATTGATACGAATTGTCCCTCTACGCTAATTAGGATTAATTACGTCCCCTTACTCTTCATAAATGATAAAGAATAAGGGGACGTAATTAATCCTAATTAGCGTAGAGGGACAATTCGTATCAATTCAATATAATAAGGAGACCAATCAGAAATTTAGCCACCAATAATGTGAACAATAATGTGAACAGTAACCCGGACCCGTCGGACATCTCGCAATGACCGCCAGGCCCGGGCAGACATCCTTGGAAGACCGCCATGACACGGCGGTCATGTCGTGATGACCGCCACGCCATGTCGGTTAAGTGGTCCTATTTTGGCAACTTTCTCTACAGCGAGCACAGCCCATTTAATTAACGATTTCGGGAGCTTCAGGGGTCCAATCGACATGAAACCAGTTGGAGACGAAAATAGACTCATAGGGCTTTCATGGATATAAATTGCATAATTTTTGGCCAAGTAGATTAAGAGCAGTAACTGATTAAAGTTGGCCCAACCGTGCAGAAATCTACCACCGACCTAGGCCCACTATATTTGCAATATCACGAGCTAAAGAATTCCGATTTAGGATGTCTTTATATTGTCAGAAAGCTAGAAGAATTATCTAGAACTTTGCAGAAGGGCCTAGAGTTTGATTTCGTCGTCTACAAAGTGGAAATTGGTGTGAAAGTTACGGGTTACAAAACAGGTAAAGCACCGACTTGGTGAGCAAGTCAAGGATTTTGTTTCCAATCTGATCTAGGAGTCTTAAACCGACCTATGGACGAATTGTACACTATATATAGGTCCCTAGGGTTTACAGAGAAGGGGACAGCAACGTTGAGTAGTGGTAAAGCACTCAATTAATCGAATTTTCTCTCGACACACACCCTAAAGCGCATTACCTTGGAGAAACTCTTTAGATTTGATTTTATTCTTCAATTCCTATTGCTTTTCCCTCTCAGATCTCACGTGGTTTTGCTCTAGTTGTGTTTTCTTATTAGTCTTTACAGAGAAGGAGTCTAATTCAAGGGCTTCAGGAGCAATCACTCGCAATCCCGAGGTCAAGAACGTGAAGAACTCGAGTAGAGGCTCCTGCAGCATGCAGTCTCGGTAATTAAATCATATCTAGAGTTCTAGACCTCAGATTGCTGCGATCTTAGACTATGTGGAAAGTTAAGAGGAAGATCTACAACTTTAATGTTGGGATCAGAGGCTGAATCGATCGTTTGGTGCGCTTAAAACCAGCTGCAAGTCGACTCTAGTTTCTGTCCAGAAACTCCAGGTAAGTGTTCTAACTCTTTTCGATTCTAAATCGCCTTGTTTGCTGCTTATTCGATGCTATGATGATACTGACATGTTTTCTTGAGTGTTTGATTTCAATCTAAGAACTACGTGAGTTTTGAATCCGGTCGCCAGGGTACATAGGATGTCTCTAGTGGTGGAGACGCAAGCCTAATTATGCTTTAACCTTTTCTCTTCTCTTTTGTTCTTTTAATTCTCTGTTTTGCATGCTGTTTTGATGATTATATGCTGATGGAAATCTGGTTTACACACACGTACACATGCACCAAAACACAAGTATTCGCTTAAATTGCATATTATTTCGCCCAAGCATGGATGGGGTACCTCATCACCTTCCTATTCATGACGAACCCCCGAGTCTGGCGTCTTTGGTTCGCTAATCTGGTTGCTTTGTGGGTATAAGGAGTTACTCTTTGGTTTTTCCTGAGTTTTTTCACGGTAATAAAACTTGGGTGGCGACTCCATCGATTGTCACGAGGTGAAAAAGTTCCGGGTTCTCACACTAGGATAGTAGACTAAATATAAAGAAAGGCTAAAAAACACGGACTAACAATAGAATGGCAGCTGAATTACGTAGCAGCTCTCATCCCCACCCAATCCACACTTTCCTTTTCAATTAACATCTCCATTTTTTTGATAACCTCATTTTTATCACCCACCATCTTCAAACCCAACTGCTGACCCACCTCCAAAGACTTACTTGCTTCTAAAGATTTGAAGAAAAAAGTCGAATTAACAGCAGCCAATGCCCGCCCATTTCCTGTCTCTATATCTTTGTCTTGAGTTGAACTGTCCCCTGAGGATAGAGATTGAACAATGCCTCCTAGAATGATTTTCTTGATTTTCTTAAATCTTTTCTATTGATTTTCCCTTCTCGACTTAGCCTGGTCTGAGAGTGCTTGAAACTGATTTCTCAATGCCACCAGGGACAAATCCACTTGCTCGTCTAAAACTAACTGTGTCTCAAAGATCACAGAAAGTGACCCATCATAAGAAGACTGAGGTTCCTCTATCGGCCCCATAACGGCCCGATTATCATCCTTAGGCCCACTCGAAGACCCTTGTCCAGCTTTATACACTTCTTCCAAATGAAGCTCAACTGACCTCACTAAAGTCTCTTCAGCATTACGGCCCACATCCAAGGAGTCCTCCCCTGATACGAAATCACACTTATCACCATTCACTCTCTCCTTATTCCCATCTATCTTGGGACTAGATCCCTAGCAGCTGTGCTGCTTCGAACACCCACTGACACATCGAACATTCTCCTCGACATTTGCGCCGCCATCTCTCACAGCCCTATTCATGCAGTTAAACTTTATCATCTTGTTTGCTGGTTCAGCACCCAAAATTCCCTTTCCTTTATCCAAATAATTAATAGTATCCATTATCCCGAATGGATCTATTGACTCTTGGATTTCCCCATCTTCTTCTTCCTCCCTCCTGTTCGAATCCGACGACTCACCTAACTCCCTTTCAACCTCGAAATAAGAACCTTTCTCAGATAATCCAACAACTGGCTGAGCCTCTACAACCGATATTTCAAAAGTTTTCTGGCCGATCTTGACTTGGAAAGAACGGGAAAGAGGATTCTTGTAGGACGTCAAAATCGACACTTTTGTAACTTCCAAACTGTCACTTGACTCGAAACCATTAATCAATCTGATGAAACTGCCAAAACAAATAGCAATCTTGCTAAAAAACGAGTCGCACCAGGCCTATGGAGGTACCCCATAGACATTGAGAACACATTCTCTATGAGATGCATCATCATCCTCATCCTATTCTTTAAGCAAAGAGAAGAACTGATTACACCAAGCTCCCTTATGTTTCAAGCATGCCAGCATCGCCTCCCTAGACTCGAAGGACAAGAGAACATATGATCCCCCTAAATGCTTCACCCCCACTGTGCCATTGTAAATGAGTTTGAACCAATTTACGATATCTCCTAACCTTACATCTTCCTTCATGACTCCAAAAGCACAAGCACCCAACCTCTTAATGCTCTCATCCGACAGGTTGAACTCAAAAGATACATTCTTGTACTCTTGAACCCTAGCTGTACCGACCTTCATCTGGTTAGGAGGCCTAACCACCTGAGCAAACCCTCTTTGATCTTAGAATCACCCAAAGACTTCCTCACATTCATTTTATCCCTCCTAATCCCCTTTGATGTTGAAGGCGACACTCTGTCCTTAGCCACCTTTGCCACCAGCATACCATTGATCACTTTTGCTTTGTTGATTTTGTCAACCATGACCTCCCCCTTCATACGCCCCTCAAATCTCACAAACCCAAACCGAATACCTGCCATATTCAACTTTCCTGGGATGTAAACATGTAGCACCATCCCAACTTTCGACATTTCCATGAAAAGCTCCCCTGCCTCCCATCCCGATGGAATATTTTCCACCAAAATGTTCACTGCTTCAGAGTTATCTAAAGCCCTTTGCGCAAACTCTCTGGATTTTCTCGAAAAGAAAGATGATCTAATACTACTCCTCACCCGCGACTCATTCCAGTTATTCTGCTCACCCTTACCAATCGAATGCCCACTAGCCATGACTCGTTCCCGACTCTTTTTTTTCTCTGCTTGGCTCGAGACCTAGCAGGATGGAATGTTTAATTCATAGGCAATTCTTTTCTAGTTTTATTTTAGCTCCCCCCTTTTTTTTTTGCCTATGATCGTAATAAGGATTGAATAACATCCGAACAACAGCAACTCGCCAAGAAGACAACATCACGAGTGTTGATATGAACTGTTGATCATAGTTCCGAATTTTGATATGGGAGAGATTAATATTTCAATCGAGGTAGTTTTTGCATTTTTGTTAACATTTCACTTTCTACTATTCATGACTAGAGCCATTGACATATAATGACTTGGGTTTCATTTTCTTCTGAAAAAGGAAACTTGGCATAATTGATGACAGACCGCATAAAAAGATATGTAATTAGATGATTTAACATGAGCAACAAAAGTGCAGTTATCCGCTTCCCATCCCACCCCTTTTTTTTCCAGTGAAAACAAAAAAAAATAATAAAATTAGATCACCTCATTGTAGGAAACAGGAAAGCTCAAATGAAAAAAAAAAAAAAAAAAATCATCACACCAGCCTAACCCTTCAAATCAAAGGTAGTTGTCATATCTTTCTTTATGTTTCTCGAAGAGTTGTCATATATACTATTCATAGATCAGCATTTAGGTTGGGTGAGCCAAAAAAAGGAAATTACCCTTTATTTACTATCTACAAGTATCTATGGCTTTATATATATGTACACAAAATTTTGAGATCCGTCATCGCTAGCAATCTCATTCTTTCTCTCTTCTTGGAAAGTGGTGGTGTTTTAATTCATTAATTAATAGTCTCCATGGCGTCCAAGAACACCACTGCCGTTTCTGTTCTTATATGCTGCCTCCTCTTAACTATAGGTAACTTTATTCTCCTCTTGCGCGTGCATTTGCCTTAACTTTTTTTTTTAGTTGTGTTACAAGAAATCACTGAACCAACAACTTTCTATTAGATCAAGTTGTTGGGAAAACTGCAAAAGATTCGCGAAAAATAAAAGGAGACACAAAGAATTTAAAGTGGTTCGGCCTTAATCTTGCCTACGTTTACGATCTTAAAAACTTCCACTAATATAGAAATATTAGTCTTACAAAGAGAGATAGTATCCTACAAATAGTGTTTCCCAAGAATACCCCAAAAGTATTTTCTCACTATTTTGTCACTCACTAAATACGAGGGACTGTTTTGTCACTTCTGAAATTTAGAAGGACTAAACTTCTTCTTTCTAAAAATAGAAGGATTAAACTTCTTCTTTCTCCCTCTCTTTCTTTTTTTCTCCCTAACCTTCACTCTCTAATTTTCGGCCTATTGTGCTCCCTCACACACTCTTCCTCTTTGTGTGTTGTGTGTTATGAGCTATAAACTTCATGCCTTTATATAGGCAAGTGAGCTCCTCTTTATTCATCAAATTTTCAACATTTGCAGCACCTAGCCTCATTTTTTTCTTTCAACCATTGCTTCACCTAACTTCTTTTTTTTCTTCTCCAACTGCAACAACCATGCTTAACTTCTTTGACCAAAAAATTCAGCCCACACCTAATAATCTCCACCTTGGACTGAATTGCACTTGACGTTCTTCATAATATCTGTCTTCTTGACCCATTTCTGCTTCAGTATTCTACATGCTGGTGTATGGCTATCTTCACTGCTACTAGTCATCATTGCAAAGCCAATCTTTCTCTTGTTGGATGCAACAATGTTCTGCTTTCTGCCTGATACTGTACAAGCCTTAATCTCTGTATTATTTTTCACTGCCCTTCCAATTAACCTATAAAGGTTCTTCTCCATTAATTCCCCCTTCATAATTACCAAAGCACCTTTTGTAACATTCAAAACTCTACCTCGAGAAGAAAAGCCACATTCTCTCGAATCAAGTCTACCAAGGGAAATTAAATTTATTCCAAGTTCCGGCACGTGCCTTACATCACCAAATGTCTTCACAAAGCCGTCATGCATCTTCATTTTCACACTACCAACACCATGAATTTTAAATTCATGATTATCTGCCAAAACTACTGACCCTCCATTACTGCAAGGCTTGTAACTACTAAACCACTCCTTATTTGCACAAATATGAAAGGAACAGGCAGAATCTAAAATCCATGAACCATCAATCTGATCACCCTTACTTTCTTGTACCAAGAAAAATTCACCATCAGAGTCATCTTCAACAATCGCAGTCTCGCCAGGCTTTTTG
The DNA here is from genome assembly GCA_028386065.3 of Turnera subulata. Lineage (NCBI taxonomy): Eukaryota > Viridiplantae > Streptophyta > Magnoliopsida > Malpighiales > Passifloraceae > Turnera > Turnera subulata. The sequence continues at coordinate 45,369 of JAKUCV010006169.1, forward strand.
CGATTTTTCTTCAATTCTTCCACATCCTTCTTCATCTGCTCACAATAAAATTAGATATGCCCCTTCTTATGACAGTAGTAGTACTCCTTATCACTATAATCTGTTCTTCCTCTCGAACCAGATCTAGAATTTTTTCCAAATCTGTTAGACCGTGACGGGCCCCTGCCACGGTTAACTTCTGCTACAGCGATATCTTCATCTATACCGCTACTAGACTGGTTCAACTTAAAATTCTCCATTAACACTGCTGTCACGTCTGCAACCGAAAGAGTTTGCCTCCCGACACATAATGAATTCCTCAAATTATCATATGAATGCGGAAGAGACATCAACAATATCAGGGCTTTATCCTCTTCGTGATAGGTCACATCAATACTAGCTAACTCCATGATCAATTTATTAAATCGATTGATGTGATCTACTACGTGTGTACCTTGCTGCATCTTTAACTGGTACAACTCCTTCTTCATGAACAACCGGTTTGTAGGTGACTTCAACATGTAGATATCTCCCAATTTCTTCATCAGCTCCACCGGACTTGTCTCGTCCATGACATTGTACTTCACATCGGGCGCAAGAGTCAATCTGATGGTACTGACAACTCGCTGCTCGAGCTCCTCCCAATCTTCTTCCTTCATGTCCTTTGGCTTTTTCTCCTTGCCAAAGAGCGTCTTCATCAGCCCCTGCTGCACTAACAGATCTTTAATGTTGCTTTGCCAGAGACTAAAATCCTTCTTGCCATCAAACTGCTCCACCTCAAATTTTGTGCCCGAAACTGCCATCGCGAACCTTTATCGAACCTTGCTCCGCTACCAGTTGTTGAGGAAAACTGCAAAAGATTCGCGAAAAATAAAAGAGACACAAAGAATTTAACGTGATTCGGCCTTAATCTTGCCTACGTCCAGGATCTTCAAAACTTCCACTAATATAAAAATATTAGTCTTACAAAGAGAGATAGTATCCTACAAATAGTGTTTCCCAAGAATACCCCAAAGTATTTTCTCACTATTTTGTCACTCACTAAATAAGAGGGACTGTTTTGTCACTTCTGAAATTTAAAAGGACTAAACTTCTTCTTCCTAAAAATAGAAGGACTAAACTTCTTCTTTCTCCCTCTCTTTCTTTCTTTCTCCCTAACCTTCACTCTCTAATTTTCTGCCTATTGTGCTCCCTCACACACTCTTCCTCTTTGTGTGTTGTGTGTTATGAGCTATAAACTTCATGCCTTTATATAGGCAAGTGAGCTCCTATTTGTTCATCAAATTTTCAACATTTGCAGCACCTAACCTCATTTTTTTCTTTCAACCATTGCTGCACCTAACTTCATTTTTTCCTTCTCCAACTGCAACAACCATGCCTAACTTCTTTGACCAAAAAATCCAGCCCACACCTAACACAAGTATCATCGAAGCCATCTTTTTCTTTAATAATAACATATGCATTGGCTAAAACGAGTAGTAAATAGTATTGGATAAGGTGAACTAAATAAAAAAAAAGGGATTTTTTTTGTATATATGAACTATAGTAAATTTTTGTTGATGACTGTGCAGGTTTGAAGAATTGTGAAGGTAAAAAATGTGGAGATCTGCCGACTGAAATAGGGTGCTACAGTGATACAAACTGCCAGAATTTGTGTCCTCGATATGGATATGGTACTGGCACCTGCCAAGGTGATCCTAGACGTGGATACGTGTATTGTTGTTGTGTCGACGCCAAAACCAGATCTTTGCTCCTAAATGATCAAGTCAATGCTTAATTTAATCCAGAATCTGTAGTATGTTTCATCAATAAATGCCCCGAACAGGTGCGAAACCGGGACAAAAATCACCTTCAAAAAAATTTTCCGGCGAGGGCCCACCGCCGAAGCCGATGGCCGGCGGCGGAGGGTGGTGGTGGAAACCGCCGGTGCACCCTCGGGCCCGAGTGCGTGCGCAATGGTGTCTATTGGTGCGCCATTGGTGCCCGCAGAGGCCCGCCCCAGCCCAGGGAGTGCTCCAATGCAGATTAATTGATGTCTGCAAACAGCCACTCCTTGCAGGGTTGTAGGATCTGTGCGTGGAGGATATGGTGGATGATAATGGGCATTGGGACTGGGAAAATATTACACCCTTTTTGGATGAGGCTGAATGGAGACAATTGTGGGCTAGAGTCCCGCCGAATGAGAGAAGGGGCGAGGACAAAGTTAAATGGATGTTGGAGAATAATGGATGTTTCACAGCCAGCTCGGCCTACAAGGGTCAAGAAGAAGCAAACTGGGGAAGTGAGGACAAATTGTGGAAGCTTATCTGGACATGGAAGGGTACACGAAGATAAGCTTCTAACAAATCTCAATAGAGTGAGGAGACACATAGCATCTGAAGCCACATGCCCTAGATGTGGGCTGGAGGATGAATCTAACATGCACATGGTAAGGGATTGCTGTGTGGCTAGGGACATTTGGATTGAACTGGTGCCAACTGAAAGACTGCAGTCTTTCTTCAGCAGTACAGACATCAAGGAATGGGTAAGTGACAACATGCAGACGTCCCGGGGTAAAACACAAAATGGGGCAGTCTGGAAGATTATGTTTCCAGTAACCTGCTGGAAGCTTTGGCTTTGGCAAAACAAGATCGTTTTTGAGGAAGAGAGTGTGGATATCTCTAACCCAGCTTGGCATATCAGGATGGCTGTTGAGGAAATCCAACACAGCATGGCGGTACAAGGTAAGAATAACTTGACCCAGGGGACCCAGCAATCCCCATCTCGCTGGAGACCACCGAGCAGAGGGTGGTGGAAACTGAATTCAGACGGGGCGGTTAAGGATACTGGGTACAAAGCCTCGGCTGGGGGGCTTATCCGTGACCGTAACGGGGAATGGATAACTGGGTTTGGTTTAAATCTTGATACCTGCTCACCTATCAAAGCGGAGCTTTGGGGTATTTATTTTGGCCTTCAGTTGGCATGGGACTTGAAGTGCAACGCATTGATTGTGGAAACAGATGCCCTCACGGTGGTGGAGTGGTTGAAGGAGGAGCTCGATCCGAGCATTGTTTTGGATGACTTAGTATGGGATAACCTTTTGTGCAGGAATTGGAATGTTAATATTGTACATGCTTATAGAGAGGCTAACGTTGCAGATAGATTAGCCGAGTTAGCTGCTGATTTTGATTTTGGTTCCACTATTTTGTATACACCTCCTGCTAGTATTGCACCCCTTTTAGATGAGGAAAAAAGGGGACTCAACTTTTGTACTACTGATGTAACCCAGGTTTAAGTAATGAATTTACACATCATTCGGATCAAAAAAAAAAAAATGCCCCGAACACTTTCTTTTGCATCCTTATAATGCGAATTGGGTTGGATTTTCTTCTTTTTAATCTATAGAATTTCCCTTTTATTTTCGGAGCTTAAAATTAAGTTTATGCTTGTTATAATGTTTCTTACGAATTGTTAGCCATTGTAATATCGTTGCAGTCCTGTGATGGATAGCGTGCATTGGAGAATGTTAGGAGGACGAATTAAAACTAAAGTATCATACCCAACTACTTATCCACAAAAGTATAATACTATGGCCCTCAAAGTTATTATACATGCTTCAATTCTTGCCCAACATTCTTTCTGCTCCACTTGAACGGAGATTATCCAGCAGTTCATATTTATAGGTTCAACTACGCTCCTCTGAAGGGTTGGTTATGCTCGACGATGTATGAAGCGATGTTTAGCATTACTCGCTATCGGATGAAATAAGCTTTTGCGCGACATGCTAATTATCATACTCGAAGAGCTAAAACCACTAGTGGGCTGCCCGTGTAAATCACAGATTCACAGTTAAAAAAACAATCCTGTGTATTAAAATGAGCGTAAAAGAGAAAAGAAAGCTCACTTCACCACCAAAGGACATGTTCCACGTTTGTTACTACAGTACAACACAGAGTGCGAAAAAAACCACATGAAAATTTCAAGATTTCAAGATGAGTCTCTCACTTGACACCAAGTAGGGAAATCCACAAGTACCAAACGACTTTTAAGATAAGGGCGGCTCCAATTAGGTTGTAAGCTCCATGATGGCAGAAACTATGTCTCCATCTGCAGCCTTGAGGGCCTTTACAGCCTTTGACCTACTGACACCTGCCTGTGTCATCACCAGTTCAATGTCTTTGGGCTCCACACCAGTTTCATCAACCTCTTCATCGTCCTGAGCCATTGCTGAAGTCTCAGGTTTGGAAATTACGTGGCTAAGATCAGGAGCCTTGAACTGCTCAGCTGCCTGAGTTTGTAGTTGCGAACTGAGATCTTCAATCTTTGCCTCTCCGAATATTACATAAGTGTCGGATGTTGGGCTCTTGAACACATCAGGTTTTGAGATGACAAATAAGATCTGGTAACAGCAGCAGCGATTTGTTAATTATTAACCAACAAAGAAGACCGAAACTTTGAAATAGTATCAATCAAATTGGGAAGAATACATACGTTCTTGCTCTTCTTCACAGTAACTCGGCTGACACCTTGGATGGGTTTCATCCCAAGCTTCAACATTGCTTTGCGACTCTTCTTCTCACTTCTGCTTTGCTTGGACCTACCACTTGCATCTCCATCTTGTTGTCCTGTGAAAACAAATGGAAACAGTCAGCATCAGTAAATACCCAAAATCAACAAGTAGCAATTGCATCATTAAAGGACTTGAGCTCATATATTTGAGAAGCTAAAAGACAGAATAATCACACTATAAAAAGGTAAAAATAAACATAACCACCCAAGAGAAAGACTATTCACTTCCATGAATTTTCATCAACAAACAACACCTTTCTATGACCTGCCCTCTGGCATCGTTGCACGGGCAATTGGTAGCATAATTACAATAGCCAAATAGCTAGGAGGAAAGAATGTCATAGAAAGTCACCAAACAGACTGCAAGAAACAATGGCAGAAATGCAAAAGAATACGAGTATAATAAGTGCCACAGGCTAGAGGGAGATGGTTGCGCCCATTCTCATTAATAAGAGGCTGTACAATCGTATACACAACTCACGCTCATCAACTTCAAGAATGACCAAATATTACAAGATTATATTCTTTCAGAGCCCAGCACACAAAATTCTTTAACTAGCAGACAGAATAAAGTTCAGATTCATTTTTTTCCAATTTTGTAGTGCACCATATAGAAAAGTTCCGGGTCACCAATCAACACAGAAGTCTCGTATCCTCAAAAGCTAATTTCACTGTTTGAGCGTATATTAAAATTGTAAATGAGTAACAAAAGAAAATTAACCCATCAGCTAATTATGCCAATGCTAGGTAACATCTGAATTTCCTATAGAGGTCATTACGTCAGCAATTAAAAGCAGGCAATTAGGACATGCATATGTTTCAGGTATTCTCATGCCATTATTTGGCTTTTCTATTAACCACTCCGCTCCTAATGCAAAATTATTGAGGCAAACTAAAAACTTCAGCCAACTCACAGGATAAGAAACAAATATTAAAGGAGAAAGCAAAAGGAAAATCCATCATCCAAGCACTTGCAAATCGCACTAAATCCCTTAGTATATAAACAATTTATAACTATGCAGTATTTGACAAATAACAAACCAGTATTAAAAGTGAAAACAGAAAGACCATTGCAGGCGTCAAGCAAAAGGTTCACAAAGAGCAGCAGTTATATTACAAGCCAGGAGACCTTACCCTCAGCATCATCATCGTCCTTGTCATCATCGTCATCCTCGTCATCATCGTCGTCATCATCGTCCTCGACCACAGGATTCTCTGACTGCTCAAAACAAAACAGAGAATTCCTCAAATGATAAGAATACCGTACAGCTCATTTCAACGGTTCTCACCAGAACCAAATTAAACACACAACCTTTATGCTCCAAAAACAAACATTTACAACAGACAGCATGTTAATCCCTCACTTATGGTCCGAAACTCCGTATCTAAACTATAACACCACACACAAAATACCCAAAATGCAACTTATCCGCACAAGAAATGAAATAAAAGCAGCACCACAGAACTAGATCTAACAGGAGCAGAAACCCACGAAAAAATCAAACAAATCAAGCAAAATAAGCGAAACCCGAATGAGATCTGCCAGAAAACAGCAGGTAGAATCCAATAAACAACACGGATTAAGAAGAAAACCACCGATTTCAGACTACAGGAATTTAAAAAAAAAAAAAAAGGGATAGAGATAGAGAGAGATAAAAGTGTGTGTGTGTACTTCGAGAATCTTCTTAGCTTCGAGCTCGGCGGCGAGGAGCTCTTCTTGGGTCTCGGCAGTCATGGCTTCTTGAAGGGGTTTTGACGGACAAGGCGGAAAAAGGAGTGTAGGAGAGTGTAAGTGAGAGTAAGGGATCTTTTTAGCTGCGACCTCACAAAAACCCTAAAACCCTCGAAATGGTGCGGGTATATAATCGATTTGGGGCGATTAGGCTCTGACTTATACCCCGGTAGGGTTCCTGAAATTACAAGAATGACATCCAAGGTATGTTGGGCTTGAATTTGGGCTTCATTGGTGATATATTGGGCTTTTGTTTGGTGGGTTTACAAAAACCAATATACCTTATCATCAGGATTATAAAAAAAAAAAAAAAAAGGGGGGAATAGCCAGGATAGAACATTATCAGTCTTTAAGTTTTTTTTACACCCACTTAAAAATCTAGCCATTACATTATCATATTAAAGAGGCTCACAATGTATATATCATGCCATCTCCATAAAATCTTCACAATTCGACTAGGTAACACTGAATCTAAATTTTATTGTCAATCTCATATCTATTCTCTTTTCTTCTCAATTTAAATCTAAAGTAAAAATCATATATTCAAAAGTGATACACATTGTTTCCGGCTAAATTTGCAGCAAATCTCAATGCAAGAGTGAAAGCCCAGTGTTTCTTGGGTTTACTTGCTTAGTGTGCTATTTTTTGGTTTGATAGTTGAGCTTTAATACTTCTCTCTAGTTTGTGTTTCTTGTTTGATCTAAAATATTTGAGTTGGAATTTAGTTCTCGACTGGATCCCGATCTCCATTTCATGTTGTTTTCACCGATTACACGGCTATAAGTGTGGGTGTTGGTGGAGGCATCACCGGCGACAGTAAGAACGAAAACAATGATGGCAGGGAGATGAATTGCAGACCTCGGGAGACATTGACATCGGCTCGGCTTAATAAAAATATGTCGGTTTTTTAAGGTATTATAGAGTGTGAAGCACTTAAGGGACTCAATTGTGGCAGTAACTAATTCCAGGTCACCTAATTTTCACAAAACAAACCGACTATGGTGTTTAATGCCCTGCCGAAATTTGATGCTCCTATTCTCTGCATGTCCAAATCTTTTGGCATTTGTATGAATGATAGGTTATGGTTGTATTTTAAGATGGCACAATACTGAGCATAATCTCTATACTTCCAATTTAAATATATGAATATAAAATGTGTTTCGATGCAAAAAAAGACATCTAATTTTATACTTTTGAGTTTTGACACCATGTAAACGAACTTAGTAGTTGAATTATAAGATTATTTTGCGTGCATCTCAATCTAACAATTCAAAATGGAAACGTTCCCGTGCTCATATTGTCCCACTAGTGTGGCCTAGGCCAATTGCATACATTAAAAAAAAAAAAAGGTTTTGAGCTAATTTAGTCCAAAACCAAAATTAATTTTCAATGGATAGAAATAAATCAAAACTGATGCCGACTGTAAGATTGACATTAAGATAGTGTTTTGAATATTGGTCAAATGTAATACATATTCTCCTCATTTATTTTATTATTCAGAATGCTATAAGAAGACTATAATCAACACCCATGAGTGATTCTCTTAATTAAAATAGCATGCCAAGAATATCAACATCAATTTTAGGAGAAATTTGACTAGTTAAAAATTAATGTGGACATTGAATTAAATTAGCTGATTTTTATAATTCATGTTTATAATTTGATCTACTTCCAAATGGACCAAACCAAACAAACAAATACAAGTGATTGTTTGGGGGGTGTCTTGTCAATTAAAACAGTAATATAAGAGAATCCTTGCAAATTGCCGTCCACATCAAGTATCTTGGGAACGTTTTGCCTCAAAGCACATCCTTCAAACATACACAACAGAACATGGAAAGATATACCAACAAAATTAATGAACAATAACACCACCAGTACTTGAGAGGTGGAGGGTTAAAGTGAAATATCCATCCTCACCAAAAGGATAATACATGGCCAATAAAAGAGTCTACGGTTGCTGTTCCATAATTCAATTGAACAGAACTAAAGCCATGCAAATTCGTTAACCACAGGACTGAAAATGCATGTGTCCCTTTTGGTATAAGCCAACCTATCAATGTCAAAAGATGCACTTCCAAGAGGAAGTTTACCAGCCGCCACCACCTGAGGGAGTCGAACTCTTCCAGGGAGCAGCATCCCATCCACTTTTACTCCCAGTCTCAGAATCAGCATTTAAATCACCCCGACTCCCACCACTTCCACTTCCACCGCTGCTGCTCGCACTCTTCCAACCACCAGTGCTATCACCAACCATCCAGTTATTTTCACCAGGAGGACCACTTCCAAGAATACCACGAGAATCAGTACGATTTCCACCCCAATTGTCGGCACCAGCATTAGTAGTCTTAGCTTCCTTCTTGTCACCCCACTGGCTGTTAATATTCCCACCAGCATCGTTTCCACCCCAACTACTGGTGGAAGGAGCACCCCAATTTCCAGAACCACTACCATCATTGGCCCAAGACTTCACATTAGCAGCATTGTTTCCACCCCAACTATTGGTGGAAGGAGCACCCCAATTTCCAGAACCACTACCATCATTGGCCCAAGACTTCACCCCCTTATCATCACTCCCACCAGTATCTTTAGTATCCATCCCCCACGAGGCATGCTGTCCAGAATCACCTCCATTATGGTTGTTATAACCCCTTCCGCAGCTATTCTCATTACCTCGCCCTCGGCCGCGCCCACGCCCTCTGCTAGCATTTCCACCAGCGCTGTTTCCATCCCAATTATTGGTAGAATGAGCAGTCCAATTTCTAGAACCACCACTATCAGCAGCCCAAGACTTCACCCCCTTTTCATCATGCCCAACAGTATCTTTAGCATCCATCCCCCATGAGGAGGTATTCTGCCCAGAGTCACCATTATGGTTGTTATCACCCCTTCCGTAGTTATTCCAATTACCTCGCCCGCGCCCGCGTCCTCGTCCTTGTTCTTGTGCTCTGCTGCTACCCCAATCACCAGTTCTTCCCCTTCCAAACCCAGCACTGTTGTCCCAATCATCTCTTTTTCCTTCATTATTACCAAAACACCCACCAGCTTTATTTTCAGCGTTACTCCAAGTTCCACTATTGACACCACCCCTTCCACTACAAACCCACCCACCAGAAATTTTTTCACTTCTGCAGTTCAAAGAGTCAAGTTTATCTGTTCCACCATCCCTCCATCCACTAGAGAAAGGTTCTTCATCCACATTTTGACTCACACTGTTATAGAAGTCAGGACCCCGGCCCCGGCCCCTCCCACGTCCACGATCACCTTGGTAGGAACTACTGCCACCACCTCTACTTCCTCCGGCTCCCTCACCACTCCCCCAACCGCCACCGCTGGATCTCCCATGCTCATTACTTCCACTCCAACCACCACTCTGACCACCATAACTAGACCAATTTCCACCAGAGCCAGTACCACTTCCACTGCCACTGGAGGCAGCTTCTCTAGTGGCATTATTATTGTAGCTGCGTCCACCATTGCCCCAATTGCCACCATCAGAGCTTACAGTCAAATTGCCCTCTTTCCACACACTATTATTATGCCAATTTCCACCCTTTGAACTATCATCTGCATTGTGCCGTCCACCTTCATTATCTTTATCCTTGATATTATATTCAGGAGTACCTTTGAACTGCTCACCGTTATATGAGTGATGACCCTGCCCCTCTCCATGTCCACCATTTGGCCGAGGTATTCCACTTGGATGTCCCCGTCCACGTCCCCGTCCACTTCCCCTTCCCCTTCCCCGACCCCGCCGACCTCCATCACCAGATGACCAGCCATCTTCACCGCCGTTATCCCTAACAAAATTATTTCTGTCTGCTAACCAGTGGCAAAAACAAAAAGAAAGAACGATGAAAATTACAATAAATGCATCAGATCACAAGAATTAGCTCTCATGTGTGCACTACAAGAATAGATAGGCCCCTTTTTTTTGGAAATGAGTAAATAATTTTATCATCACTCAAAATGCTCCAATAGCAATGAAAAAGTTAAGAGTAATTACTGCATTTTGGTCCATTCTCCAACAATAAAAGAGAAAAAGAAAGGGCAACATGAACAGCCTAGAATTGCGTTATATTTAAGAAACCACAAAAAAAGGAAGTCCTGCTGTAATAAAGTAGGCATACACAAACAAATCCTTGGCAGAAAGTTTAGTCGGAGCTACATTGAACTGTTATCTGCAACTATTAATTTCCAAAAACAGAAAACTTATTGCTAACAACGTGAAAACTAAAAAGAAAGGCAGGCATTGACTTTCCAGACTGTTAAGTAGATCTACTCGAGGATCTATCCTGAAAGTTGAAGGAAAAAACAAATATTAACAGAAGCTTCATATAAAACAGGTCTCAGAAACAGTTCTTCATAAAAAGCCAAGAGGAAGCCCTTCACCAGTGACAACAATTTATCACTGAGCAGTCAATTTAGAAGCTAAAGCAATATTCAGTACATGCACACAGCTTAAAATCTTCGGGACAATTGAAAAACAGAAGAGATTGCATTAGGGCTAATATCATCAAATAAACACTGAAGAGTGAAGCAGCAGTTTTACCTTCAGAGCCTACTGTTAAACGTTCATCTGTGCTTAAATTTTGCATGCTTTGCCACCCACTAGTATTACCACCGCTCATGGATGCTCCAACAAGAGAACCAGCCTCGTCGTTTCTCCTTAAGGCTGGCCGATCATCAATGTGTTGCTGGAAATATGCCACAAGCTGCTCAACTTTCCCAAAAATGCGTTTCCTAAACTTAAATCCTTCAGGGTACAGAGCAATGTACTCATGATGAAGATTCGTTCTTATATAAGACAGTATGAAAGCGCCAGGGTGCTCGTAAGAAATTCCAAAACAGTAAACTATCCTCACGGGATATTCTGATTTTTCAACCCTTAAGAGTTCATCAAGTTCAACTTTTGAACCCCGCTTGAATTTTTTGAAATTCATCATTGCGCTTAGGTGATTTGCTAATGGTTCAACATATTTATCAATAACCTGGTTATGAAAAGAAAAAACTAAATCAACATGAGCAATAGAATGGACTTTATAAATCGATAACTATAGAAGATACATTAAATTGCTTTGGTTAAATAGTGTTAAAGATAATTAAACATACAATTCAATTCCACTACATTTCGTGTTGTACTTCATACATCAGCAATCCCTCATATCAAAAACTCAAACCCGCTTTTTTTGTTTGATAGAAAATTCCAAGCTTGAAATAGATAAATTTGTGCATCTTTTGTGGGGAAACTTGTAGGAGGAACTACTGGACAGAACATCACAATCATGCAAAATGGAACAGAAATGATCAAAACATGACATGGCTTAAACCAAGTTTCTAGCGCCAATAAACTTGTACCTCAGTCCTTGGCTCTCAAAAAGGGGTAAAATGTCAGAGTTTTCAGTGCAACCTTAAACATATGCTACTATCAAGGGAAAAAGGTTTCTGGCGGCATTATTATTGGCCATATCTCAACCATGTATATGATAGTAAAAAGCAAGATACAGAAATGGTTTTACTCAAGCCTTTCCAGGTAACAAAGACAGGAAAACTAACCTCATCCAAATTCTTGAATATGTTATCTCCTATTTTCAATGTTTTCCCAATGTGAAGTAAACTAGCAATGTTACTGAGGTCTTTCTCCCCTTCAATAATGTCTTTGTGAACACAAAGTCCATCGCAGACTTTCAGACTTAGAGTCAAATGATGTGGACCTCTTGAACTTGGATGAAAAATGAACTCACCAATATCCTTGTCACAAAGAAACTATTCACAAAATGGAAAAAGAGCAGAGTTTTCAAAACTCATCAGAAATATAAATCATCCATAATCATTAGTCTAGCAGTGCTCGATATGGTGTTCACAAAATAAGGCAGAAACATGAAACTAACATACCGTTATTGCGTCATCCCTAGTGATATTTTTGAAGTAGGGATGGACAATCGATCTTGACATGAAATGTTTCTTCTCAACCTCTTCTTTCAGGGATTTCTGCTTCAGGATCAGCGAACTGCTCTGACCTTTGCAGTAGTAAGGGTCATCCTCACGCAGATTTTGGCATCCCAAATTTTTTAGTTCACTTTCTTTACAAGTTAAAAACACCTCATATCTGCTTTTCTCAATTTGTTTTATTTTGCAAGACAGCGTATCACCTTCATGTAACTTGTCTGTCAAAGAACAATCATCTACATCATCCAAATAATCATCCTTCATGAGCACCCCTGTCAAACCACAGTTAAGAGCACAAAATGCTCGTTGAGCTAGAACTCTCCGAACAATAGCCTGAACAATTCTGCCCTCAGAAAATGCATCCCTATTTTCACCAGAAACTAAATGGAATACCTCATCTAGACTCAATTCTTCATACGGCTTACGAGGATCCCGAAATCCATGAATCAATTCTACTTTAATATCCTGAAGAGTTTCTCTTTTATTTTCCCCTTGCTCTGTCTCATACTTATCTGCAAAATCATTGGTATCAAAGTCATTCAGCAGGTGCAGATTGTCCTTAAGAAATTGTATGGGATGGGCATGCACATCATCATTGAGGACAGCCATAACCAATCTCTCGGCAAGACCATATGACTCGGGGTGGATTCTTGTATCATCCAATGTATAATATTCACCACCGAAAGAGTGTATTTCACTGCCATTGATTCTCAGAAAGGCAACTGCATTACAAAAAATCTTTTCTGTTAGTAATCCAAAGCCTGCTAACTGCTTCCGGTTATCAACTGTTTTACCCCCGATCAATTGATGCTGTAGAAAAGCTGCCTTTTGAGGACCAAGCCCAGAGACAAACTGAAGAGGAGCTAAAAGCCAGTCGTTGCATGCCCCAAAATTTATTTCCACACCAACTTGGTTGGTAACATCCACCATCACCATTTCAATCATCTTGTACTTCTCTTCAGATGTTAGAAAGTGATCTAGTGCATGAAGCTTCCAACAAACAATCTCCTTCTGGGGCCCACACAGAGTTGCAATCATTGCCAATGGATTTAGCAGGCAGCGTCCTAGAGCTACAGCTCGTCTGACAATGCCTACAAAAATTATATGGGATAAATGACAAAGAAAGAATAGAAACTGAATAAAACATCAATATAAGGACGTCACTCTTTTTGTCTTATATTACCGTCTTGATGAGGAAGTTGTTTCATTGAAACACTCGAGTTTTCATAAAGCTTAGGCAAGGATTCATCTCCGTAAACAATACTGATCTGATTTACCACTTGGGCAGCATCCACGTTGTTTTCCTCCATCTTAAGAATGATCTAATAAGCAGGGAGACAAAAATGACACGAATACCATCAATCACAACAATGTACGTATTCATGGAAAATAATATTGAAAACAAGAAAGAAAACCTCAGCTTTCAGTCAACCAGAGAATTCACTAAGAAAGAAATAACGTGCATAAATTGGGGATTCTATACCTCTTTAATATCATCCTTCAATCGAGTGGAAGATACATTGACAGCACCAATTATAATAACATCTGGCCTGTAAGTTAAAATGAACTTTACAACACGTTGCTGGTTATTGGCCTTCCGCTGCTGGTCATTAACACTCTGTGATCGCAGAAAAAGGGACCCGGCTTCCATCACATCAAGCAATTGACCACATGAATCCAACACTACAAAGGTAGTTGGCGGCTTTCCAGGACCCCAGCAGCAAGCCATGACCCGTGGTGCAAGACCTTCCTCCAGGTTGCAAATGTTGTTCTTGCACTTATACGGTGCAACACTTGCCCTATTCCAGAACTGCTTCCCATATTCCATAAGAAGCCAATTTTTTGCTCTATTTGTCAACAGCGCTCGAGTTTCATTTTGTAATGAAGGAAGAAGTAATTTTAGAAGTGCCTCCTGCAGTATTAACTTTCGCTGTTCATTCCAGAGCCGGGCAAACCCATCACCACTCTTTGTGAGATAAATTTCTTGGGAGTCACTAATCAACTTATTCAAAGCACTTTCAGGCAACTCTATCACAACTTGAAGGAGCTTGTCTTCTTCAGCTTTTTGAATAAGAAGCCATTGTGCATCTTGAAATTTATCAAGTGGTTTATCACGTAGCCATTTAATTCCCCAAAACTGGTGGAAAGAATGAATTGCCTCGTCTCCTTCAGGAGTTGGGTTGGTCGAGACTAGAGCTTTATCTGTAAAGATACCTCGAACATAACTCCTCACAGATGGCTCACAACTCATCTCCAATGCGACCTAAAGAAAGGAAAATGAGAGCTTACCAAAATGAGAAATGGGCAAAGAGAGGCCTTAATCAGAATCATATTCAAACATTAACATCATACCATGTGCCTAGCAGCTTCTAGCACTGCTTCTGGACTTTGAAAACTTTCACCTGTAAATTTTGAAGCAATCACCTCTGGAGATTCATTTGTATCCACCCAAGACACCATTCCCTACGACCAGAATAAGCACAAACTTCAACCATGAGAGAGAGAGAGAGAGAGAGAGAGAAAGAGCAATGAACAACCGCAGTTGTCCAAATCTTCTTATTCCAGGAATTGGAAAAGCATGCATTTGAATTTAAGTTCACTCTCTAGACCTAATCCATCTTACCAAGTTTTCTTGTGTAAGATTCAAACCAAATTGCTCAGAGCTACAGCCAAACTTTACAGCAAGCTCCAATAAGCTAGCTCCACTACCGTCACTGTGTTGCAGTATCCTCTTATCCCCCCTAAACTTCCGTCCAACACCCTCTTGCACTGGAGGAAAATGCAAGCAGAACTTCATGTCGACATCATCAACCATTATGTTGGTCTCAGCCGCCTTAAGTGACCTCATGATGGACTCAAAATTCTTCTTAATCAAAGAAACCCTTGTCATGTCATCAAAATCAAAGCTTTCCTCTTCATATCGCTTGTCGTAGTACGACCGAAGTGCAGTCTTCCTCTTCTGGAGAAGTAACCACTTCTTATCCAGTTCATTGATGGCCCAAAGGATCTGCATATCATGCAATAATTTTATTGAATAATAACATCCCTTTATGTCAAAACAGTTTCCATTTTTAGCATTCATTGGCACTTTTACTTGAAGACATTGATTCCTATCTTCCTTTACTATCATTTTTCCAGTCTATCTAACATAAGCAGCCAATCTTTGAGTAAGCCATTTGTTAAAAAAAAAATCTATTAAAACATGTAGCCATGCAGTTATGTGCGTGCACGTGCAAGGTGTTGTAAGATGTCTCAGGAAACCAATACCTTGTGCCACTTCAGACAGGCTTCTCTCTTAGAATCAAAGCCGCAATTGTCTAAACCATCCTTTTCAGGATCTTCCAATAGACTAAGGCACTTTTCCTTTCGATACATAGCAATAAATGGAACCTAGAAGTAAAATCATCAACGGTGGTTATTTAAGACTTGGAAATAAAATCTTTATATATATTTAATCATTACTCACATCATACTTCTCCAGCTGATACAATTCCAAGAACCTCAGAATGTCATCCTTGGTAATTTTTCTAGGCACCTCTACTCCTGATAGTCCCTCACGTATGTTGTTCTCGCAAAAGAGTGGATAGGAATTTGTAGCAAGTTGTCTAAGAATCCACAAGCTCTCCTCTTCTCTTCTCCTACCATGAGTGGTAGCAGGCCCAGCAATTTCCTCAAACATCTAAAGAGAAAACATAATGAAAATATTTAGAACATTTTATCTCAAGGAAACATATTTTATTTGTTCAAATCGATATAATTGTTGGCAGTAATAATCACCTGAATCCTTTCTGGCACATCAGCCTCCAGAATCCGAACATTGCTATTAATCATTTTGTGCTCCAAGTCAAATTCGTCATCAGGGTTGACAATCTTAACCAGACCTTGATGCCTCAAGATTTCAGCAGCATCACCAAGCAAATATCCAACTGCCTCAAGTGCAGATCTAGAAGCTACTGTTACATTCTTTGGTTTTCTATCTTCCACCCTCCATGTCATAAAATGAAATACGAGTACATGTCATTAATCAAAATCTCAATATTTAAGGTAAAGTAAGTCATTTCATCCAAATCAACGACAATTTAGGTTAGGGTTTCCCTGTGGGGTTCAAAAGAAAAGAAGACAAATTCCTATAGTCAAAGAAGAAGATTCAACTATCCTGAACGAGTAAGATTTGTGATTCAATAAACACCCATGGACCAATGGTGCATTATACCTTCTTGAAACTACTTTCTCATAGCTCACTCCATCATCTACAATAAAATCCGCTAGGTCATCATCATCGTCAGAGATAGCTTTGTCTTCTCCAGAACTCCCATCAAATGAAAATGAAGCTAACCACAAAAGACGAAGGTATGTTTACGTAAGTAGTCAAATATAGGAGACCAAAACAATTAACAGAAAGACACATTAAGCAACAAAAAAACAATTACTAACCAAAAAAGTAATGAATATTAAAATCTACAAACTAAAGCATCGCAATGATTTAGTTTTTGAATTGTTTCAGAAATGGACTTTAATCATAGGTGCTCACAGCAAATGCTTTCAAGAAATTTATGATTTTACCATCGCCAGCAACAAATGCAGATTGTTCTGCCAGTGCAGTGTCCTTCTCAGCTTTTTTGAGCCGCTTAAAGCATTTATTCCCCTGAGGCAATTTTGATAAAGCAAAATATCATTACGGTTAAAACTCAAAAAGATCACAGAAAAAAAAAAAAAAAAGCAGCTCAAAATTCTTACTGTAGTTTATTGCATTATCCACATCCAAATATGCAGTAACAAACAGAAGAAGCTCGTGGTTTTTTATTGATTCTCCAAAAAAAAAAAAAGATCACGGTTTTCTTAAAGAAGAAAAATTAAGGTACTCTGGCATCATATCCAGGAAAACTTGAAATATGCAGTGCACCGAACATCAACTGGAGAATGCATATTAAGAAAAAGAGGATCCCATATTTCTCATCAGAAACAAGAACAATGCCTGACCAAGGAAAGTAAGAACTCACAGAACTCTTTGGTTGCAAGAAACCTAAGGTTCTGTTCTCTTGCAGCAACTCCAGATCATCTTCATCAAGGACAAAATTCTTTGATGATTTCCTAAAAGCACAGCACTTAAGAATCAGTCGTAAAATCATAATGAACATGCATTGAATTACACTATAGAAGTATGGAAATAAATTTACCTTTTCCTCTTTTTGGTCTGTCCTTGTTTGTCATTACCATCAAGAAAACCTTCCTCTTCTTCGTCGGTATCCACCAAAAAGCCATCAATCTCAAACTCATCCAAACCCTCTGTCATTGAGGACAAACCATTTCCAATTATTGGTAAAGAACTCCTTCGATTACTAGTTTAAAGTCTAGTCAACAATAGTAGCCAAAAATCATTAGTATGTTATCAAAATAGCTTTTTGCTAGATCAAATGACTAAAGGTCCAGAACTTTCACAAATCACAATTATAAAGGTCAACAAGACAGTACGTAAAATCACATAAATGTCTCAAATTTTCTTTTATTTTTAAGATTTCAACTTCAAAATAAGTACATCCGATCTTTAATTTCCAACAAAGTTGTTAAGGTCCATAAAGAATGGGCCATTATGCTCTGCAAAGCAAGAAGTTCCAGAACAAGGAAGGAAAGAAAAAGATCAATACCTTGTGACAGACCAGACAAAAGGAAGGAATTAACTTTTATGTTCTGGCTAAGGAAAGATATCCATATAGAAAATGAAGAACCAAAAAAGGCGGAAAGCGGTTTGGATGCGCAACACCAGTATGTGGTTTTATCTCGTAGGCACTGTATAATAATAAACTATAGAGCAGCGAGGGGCAGATACATATGATATATCGTGAAAGATACGAGAGAAGATGATAATGGCGTTCAAAATAGGAGAGAATTTGAGAGTAAAAGGGAATATGTCCCAGCTACAGTAGTTGTAACTCCTAGAGTATCTTCTCGGTGCAATAAATAAAAGAGAAAGTAGTACAACTTGCCCGTGGAAGATGCACAACGCTGTAGAAGAAAGAGAGAGAAGACCAAATACAAGGCTAAAAGAACACTCTCGAAACCCTAAGAAAAAATCCAATAAATGCAAATCTCCTAGGAAGAGGAAGAGACACGGAAGATTTTACACAGAACTGGAAACCATGGAGGCTGGAGCCCGTCACAAGATAAACAGAGAACCCCAAAATAACCTTTCATTAAAAAAGAACCTTTTTTTGAACGTTAGAGACCAGAACCAAACACAAAAGGCAAATCAACCACAAGAAGAAAATAAACCCACCAAAGAATGAACACCTAAAATCTCACCAAACAACGGAAAAAAGGCTAAAAACCCTAGAAAAATCAAAGCCCTTTCGTTGACTAAGCGTGTAAAAACATAAGCAAACACACACACACACACACACACATTCGTAGAGATGCATACCATCATCGTCGTCTTCATCATCCGACAAAACAGTCATTTTCCTTTTCCCTTTCACGATCAAGTTATGGTCTGTCACTCAAGGAGAAACCAAACCAAACCAAACCAAACCAAAGTCAAAAGGAGTCATCTTTGCCATCTCTACTTCACATGCAAAACAAAACAAGCATGCATTTAAAGGGAGAGAGCACATAAGTAAATAAAATAAGAAAAAAAAAAAACAACCTGCATCATCATCATCTTCATCGGGACTCAAATTGAGCTTTCTCCTCACTCTTCCCATTCTCTGTAGCAAAATTTACAAAGCCTAACCTCACAACCCAAATGGGTCTTCCTTTCCTATTCGTTTTTGTAACAACGGCGACACCTAAAATGTAAAGGACAACACAAGTTCTGTGCTTTCTCGAGAGGAAGAGAGAGCTACAAATGGGTGAGTGAGAGAGTGAAGCAGAGGGGGGATACATGCCACTATAAAAGCGTAACAGGTGCAGTCTTCTTGTACTGTGCTTTTTCTCAAACTACTAAAATACCCATCAGATGATACTCTTTGGTCCAGGTGGTTGACAGGTAGTTAAGTAGTTTGGAATACGAAAGGAGGGTAAATAAGTCATTTCTGAAAAATACAGGCAGCCCAGCAAGCAAAGAGTGGTGTCAGGAAAAGTAGCCTAGGATATGGACAGCCTATGTGGGGTTTCAATGTATATCAGCATAAGATTTTGGTCATTTTCTTATAGGCTTATTATGCCAATTTGGCAGGCAGCATCGTCCTTTCAGTTCCAATTTTGTACTGTGAACTGTGAAGTGTGGTGGAAATAAGAGGGCTTTTTCTGCATTTTTTTTTAAATTCTCTGCAATAAATTGCCACCAGTTACGGTGGACAACAGAGACATCCTTATTCCTTCCTTCTTGTTTATGCAGTAAACAGGCTATCCTGGCTGGACCGCATCCATCTTGTTTTGGTATAAATTTGCATTTATTTAGATAAAACAAAATATTTGAAGGATTTTCCTTATAATAAGTCCCACTGGCCCTATAAATGAGTCTGACCAGCTCGATTATTGATTAATCAACTCAATTAGCCCAAAACCAGGATGGAAATTAAAAATATTAGTCATGATAAAAAAAAACTGTTTCATGTATTCATAATCATAATTATTGATTGGGCACTATTAATAGCCCAACTTCTGAACGATCTGTTTACGGTTACAAAGGACCGCAAGGAGAAATATTTGCTAAGAGATATACTCCTCCTTTTTTTTTAAACTAGTCCGCTTGCCCCGTGTTACACTCGGGCTTGCATGGCGGATAGATCGTGCGATATTAAACTTATATTTGTCCTAATATTTATTGTTATATTTTTTAGTTAATTTTGCAATTTATTTATTTTTTATCATAATATTATATTATTCAATTTTTATAAAATAATTGTTATTATTTAAATTTTATGTTAATTATATAGTCTTATTCTTATTTTTTATACATAAAAATCTTATAAAATTTTGAGTTATTGTTTGTTTTGTATGATTCTATAAACTCTTTTTTATGTCACCTGCAATATGACTTTTTTATTTTGAAACAATACAGAAGAATATAGAATGTTACCTTCGCAATTTGAGTTTAAATTCAAATTATTCAGTTGAATGCCAAAGCTGTGAATGCTATTTAATTGTTTATAACTGTAGGGTTGACGCAAATAAGGGGGATTAGTTTTCTATATCTTTTGTTGGCCCTTGGTACTAATGATGCAATTAGGAAATGCTTGGTGAGCAATAGGGTTTTTGTGAGGGAAACCAATAGACCAATTTGCGGCAACATGGTAATTTTGCTTTGTTTGGTTTGGATTGTGTATGACTTTTTTCTTCATGTATATAAATGCGATAGTTTTCTCTGCTTTTAGGATTGCTGAACTTGTTGCAGGTGTAATAAAGGGAGCAGGAACTGAAGAAGAAAACTCTATTAGAACAGGTGCCCTACGCTAGAGGGGGGGTGAATAGCGTTTTTGGGACGAAACTAAAAACTTGCAGGGAATTAATGCGGAATTAAAAGAATAAGGACACACCAAAATTTATACTGGTTCACACACACAACTTGTGTGTCTAATCCAGTCCTCCAAGAGACTCTCTCGAAGATTTCACTATCTAAGTTAAGCTTCTGGGTGCTTAACAAACCATTTACAAACCTAGAGCTCGAGTCATGCGAAACTCTACTTACTTGCTTGAAGATAACTCACTTCAAGACTTCTCTCACAGAAAGAAAGACACTCTTCCTATGAATTTGCTACAAGGGAACAATCCTCCCTTAAGGTGTATAACAACACTTAAAATCACTCAACAAAAGCTCTCTCAAAAGAGTGGATATGAGTAACAGATAAGCTCTATAAAGGTAACTCTCAATCCTCAAGGATATTGGCTCATAAAAATTGCAATGTATGTATGACAATGAATGCTTAAAATGTAGAGAGTTGATTGTTTTTAAACAGAGATGTAAATCCTCTATTTATATGTCTCAAAACATGTATGACCGTTGTGGAATCAATCCAAAGCACCTTTAGACAAGATAACATGGAATGCTGAAAGAGGTGTCTGCTCAAAACGGCGAAACATCGATGTTTAAACTTAGAACATCGATGTTTGGCCAGTAAACTTGAATTATTGGACCAACGGTCATGAGAACATCGATATTTACCAAGGGAACATCGATGTTTTGCCAGTAAATATGAATTATTGAGTCCAACGGTCACTAGAACATCGATGTTTGCCATAGGAACATCGATGTTTTGGAACACTGCCAAAACTTGTTAAAAAAGATCTTCATGAGAACATCGATGTCCGAAGGTAGAACATCGATGTTTGATGTTGGAACATCGATGTTTGCCATTTGAACATCGATGTTCTGAGGCTCTGCCAAAATTCTAAAGAAAACCAATTGAAGGAACATAGATGCTTTGATGCTGCAAAAGATTTTAAGTGCAACGGTCACAAGAACATCGATGTTTGGGAAGCCAACATCGATGTTCTGAGCTATTGCCTGTTTTTGAAAATTGTTTGAAGGCAGGAAAATCGATGTTGGAAACTTGAACATCGATGTTCAATACTCAAAAGTCATTTTTGTGTTTGAAAGAATGCTATTTGATGCATGTGTAAAATTGATTTTGTTTTGAGCCAATGTCTCAGAGGAATTGAGTGTTTTACCCTTGTACATTTTGTGTTCCTAACTCTTCTTGCTTGTTACTTCAATTCTTGTGCTCTTTTCTCTTTAGACCTTTGCTCTTTGATTGATTTCTTTTTGCTTCAAGGTTGTCATCAATTGAGTCATGGTTGGTTTGTCAATATCAAAACCCTGAAATGAGACAAGGAGGCATGAGTTCTAACAATTCCCCCTTTTTGATAATGACAAACAAATAGGAGTATATGCCAAATTTATAAGTTCAAAATGAGGAATTAGCATGCACCAAGTTTTATGAATTCATAAGTAAGGTTAATTCCCCCTAAGTTTTTCAAGCTATGATTCCCTCTAACTTGGTGCATATTTCTTAGTGCATATACTTCTACTTCTACTTATCTTCCCCCTTTTGGCATTAGCAAAAAGAAATAGCAATAGGAAACATTTTATTGAATTTAAAAGGATATAAACAAAACAAGAGAGAAGAGTTTAGAAAGATGGGCTTTCGCTCCCATCGTCATTATCATCATCAACATCAGATTATTGTGCAGGGATGTTTTCCTCTTCTTCTTCATTAGCTCCTTCTTCACCATCACCTCCTTCTTGACCATCCTCAACATCCATTGGAGTGAAGTCCTCATCAGCATCATCACCTTCATCTTCAAAATTGTAGCCATGAAGGGTGGTGTGATATG
Organism: Turnera subulata; assembly: GCA_028386065.3. Classification (NCBI taxonomy): domain Eukaryota; kingdom Viridiplantae; phylum Streptophyta; class Magnoliopsida; order Malpighiales; family Passifloraceae; genus Turnera; species Turnera subulata. The sequence goes on from JAKUCV010006169.1 coordinate 67,849, forward strand.
GTGGAGGATTATAATTCACACGGGCAAAGTAGGACCGAAGAGAGTGGCTTTGTCTTTGCACTTTCGTGTCAATCCTCTCTATTGCTCGGCCCATGCTTGTCATGCTTAATTGAAGTTTGTGGATGGAGTCAGCAATGGACTCAAGAGTGACTTCGGAGGTTTGGCGTCGAGAAGGGGCTGCACGGGAACTTTCTGCTTGGGCAGTCCTTGGAGCTTGCTCGGAAGTGGTGCCGGTCTTTGGTTCTTCCACAGATTTTCTGCTGTGAAATGTGGCATCACTGATTGTCCAAATTTTTGAATGGGGAACCTGTGCACCGATGCGAGAAACAACACCTGCATTCAACAAAATTCGCACTACCAGGAAGGCATATGGTAGGAGATGGTCAGGAAATGTGTGCGGATAGTCCGACTGCATAAGCACAAATCGTGCCCAATTAATTGGTGCATGGTGAAGAATGGCATGAAGCACTTTCATATCTTCAACTGATATGATTGTGTGATTTCTGTCTCTTGGCTTGATGACCCGGGTGAGAAGGTAGAATAGAAGTCGGTACTCCGGGTTGATTATCTGAATGGTTGGCCTCCCGGAACTGTGACGAACAAGGGTCGTGAAGCCAAGCTCATTCAGAAAGGGTGGTTCATGGGTTGTGGCCCAATGATCACCTCCATATGATGCAATATCGTCTCCCTGAAAAGGCAAGCCAGCAACTGTTCCGAATTCCTACAATGTCATGGTGATAGACACTCCATTGACACTAGCGGACAAGGTGTCACCTTCTCGTTGGAGAGTGAAGTAGAAAGCTCGAACGAATTCAACACTGTATTGCCAGCCCCTATTAGTCACGAATTCCTACAATCCCGATGCTCGAAGATTGGCTTCAAGCTGCGTGTAGTTCTGCTCCTTCAGGTAATCCACCGAAAGATATCGTGGAGATGCAATTGAGCGCTTGGAGAAGAGAGACATGAAGTTATGGAGTTCGGCTCTGGTAGAGAACCAAATTGAGGTGCCTTCCACTGTAAATTAAGGAGCTGAGCTTGAAGAGCCTCCTCTTTGCTTTGATGATCTCTCCTTAGAGGGAGATTTGCCCTTGGAAGATTTCTTCCCACCTGGAAGAATCGATGTTTAAAACTACTGGTTGAAAATGATATGAGCTGAAGTCTAGTAAAAATTGATGTTTGATCATCAACATCGATGTTTTGCAGCCTCGAGCCTAAGTTTGTTCATTCGGAACATCGATGTTTCGTTGTGCAACATCGATGTTTTGCAGTCTCGGCTTTCTTGTTCCCCCTATCTTTTGGCTTAAATGAAGGGTACCTGCAAAAAGAACTTAGAAAATACTTCGACGCTCATGTCAATAAAGGAAAAACAATAAAAATACACAAATTAGATCAATGTAGAGTCAGGGATTCTTAGTTCATTTCGAATTTTCGAAGAATAATTCTTTCTTTACGAATTTTGATAGTCTCGTCACGGCTTACGTCAGCAACTCTCTCGAGTATTCCACTTTCTTCAACACGAAATCTCTTATATGTCCTTACCGTAATCACTTTGGGCTTATAAATACCAACCTCATGCTTGGCAAGGCATATCTCAAACCATGGATTCACCAATAAGAACGAGAACTACCTCTGACTCAGAGGAGTTAACCTATACTTTTGGTGATCCTCTCTTTGGTGATTCTGATGTTGAGGAAAATCCAAAGAAACGTTGCAAGCGGAGGAATGTACCTGGTCATTTAGAAGACACGGCCATATCTCGCAAGCGTCAAAATAAGCCTGTCACCAAAGAAACTGATGATCCGAAGGGCAAAGGGATAGCTCACAGTAGTACACCATTACAGACACTTGGGCATCTAAACTTAGCCCTGAAGAAGATCAGCTCTGTTGTGATGCAGATCGAGATGGCCTGTATGGGACTTTCCTCCCAGGTTGAGAATGTCTGCAAACATGTAAAGGAACTGGAGAAGCAAGTGACTTCATAGAATGCTTCTATTGTAATATTTTATGAATAAATAAATAAGTAGTTCCTTTTTCTTAATCAAGCTTGTTTTTAAACATAAATGGTAGGAATGATATAAGATCCAATAAAATCAAGCCTGTTATTATTAACCAAAAAGAATATAAGTGGTGAAATCACGAATTTCTTGTAATAATAGAAATCAAATATTCCTTGATAAAACGATGTTTATTATTTGTGTAAGCCAAAAATGACGTCATAATACACGGCGAATTAATGACAATAATCAGCAACTACTTGTTCATAAACCCCATATGAGCAAAAGCGACTTTTGGGATTCGTATCTTTTTATTGAAGAGCCAAGATAGCCAGAGTGAAGTAATAATGCATGTGAGAAGTGAGCTAAAAAACACAAGTGTTTGTAGCCTGAAAACATGCAATGTGACAAGAGTACTAATGTAGACAGTGGTAAAGATTTTCAAAAAGAAGAGCCTTGAGGAGCGTAAACAATTTGTAGTTTTGTGAAAAGAGAGGTTTGCTTTACCGTTTATCGAAAAATAGGTAATCGTATTTCTATAAAAGGCAAAGCAATGGTTAGCAAATAATCAAAAGCATTTTAAGAAAAATACAATTCAGAGAAAGAGAGATACACAAACCACAACAAGACAAAAATGCCTGCTCCATCGTCTGTCTTCTTTGTTGAGGGGGCCTCCTTAGAAAGGAGGAATCGGCTAGCCTATAGCCTGATAAATGAGCAACAAGAGGAACTGCCACACGAGCTTGGGAGGATGCCTCATTTGGTCTTCATTGACGAGCTCTACTCGTCCCGGTTCTTTGTCACACCCATGGAGGAGACAATCTTCCTGGATCACCAAAGTACCCTGCGAGCTTCCTTCTACGGCTCGGCCAATTCCATCATGTTCTTCATCTCTGACAGACTTCAGGAGTTCAGGCTGGAGCCTTCTTGCCAGACTCTGAATGAGGGCAGCTATTACCAAATTTCATTGACTGCTCAGAGCGTTCCGTGGGCAACTGGCTTACCACCCACTTGGCCAAAAGCTCGCCTTCTGGTTTGGAACTGCAGAGGAATCACTAGGCGCTCCCATGAGTTCACACGAACCTTGAGAGATCTGAAGAACCAGTACAAGCCCAACATGGTTCTGCTCACAGAGACCTTGTGGCAGCCTGAAGATAATCACGGTATCATCCCGCTTCGTTTTCCTCCAGCAAACCGGTTCGAACTTCATGGCTAAAACAATTCGGGCGGAATGTGGTTTCCTTGGAATGATAGCATTAGGATCAATATTGCTAATGATCCTAACAGTTTCAGAGTCATCGCTATACCCAACCGTTAAAACAAATAATAATAAAAATATTTATGTTTAAGCATGTGTATTATTTCTTTATGAATGTTCAATGATAAGCAGATGTTCCTTGACTTGATCTATTATGCTTGATGCGAAAAAGGAAACTATCTTGTTCTCTCGAGTTGTAGCATTTAGATATGAACCTACTACCTAAATTTTACTATGCAAAATTAATTTACTTCTAAGCTCTTTTTCAACTGAGGTAAGATAGGATGCTCAAGACTATTATTACTCAAGAATAATATGTATGCAATAATCAATAAGCATTAATTAATTAAGTAAGCATTAAGAGCACTATTAAAAGTATAATAGAAAGAATAGAACGATTTCAACCAAAGGATGATTTTTTTTTTAACATTACCACTCATCCTTGCATTTCTACAAGAATCAATCAAGAACTTGGATGCTTCTTTGATCATGTGCTTGGAGCATCCGCTATCAAGGTACCAAAGTACACTTGATGCCTTCAAGCATACCTACAAAACAAATCAATGGGTTTTTGGTACCCAAATCTTCTTGGGACCTTGAGTGTTAGAGACATAATGGTAATGAGCTTCATCTCGTGCCCAATGCTTATGCCTAGTAAAGCAAATAGGAGCAGTGTGTCCTATCCTATTGCAATAATGGCAAATAACGTTAGGGTTGTACATCCTTCTAGGTTGATAATAGTTACTGTATTGCCTATATTTGTGCACTTTGCTTACTTTGATTTCCTTAAGTTGAACCATAGATTTTTTAGGTTTTGTTTCAACTTTCTTCTTCTTAGGTTCATTCTTGAAACCTACTCCATGTTTAGTTGATTGCAAATTACCTAAGAGAGAATTTAAGTTCTTTTGAGGGGTGTTAAATTTCTTTAGGGTTGTTTCAAGTTCATTAACTTGTTCCTTTAATGTCTCACATGATGAACACTCTATAGTTTTTGTTTCAAGTTCTTCAACTTGTTCCTTTAATGACTTACATGATGAGCATTCCTTAATTGGACTTTCCGGTTTATTAGCACTCCTCTTTCCGTAAAACTTATTCTCTTCTTTAAGCTTTTCATTTTCACTTGACACTTTCTCCATATCATTTTCTAGAGTTGCAAGTTGTTTCTTTAAGCCCTTATTAGTTCTAGATGCCGAAATGTATTCACCATAAAGCTCATTAAATGCATCTTGCAATTCTTCAAAAGTAAAATCTTCGCTTGAGTGAGAAGTACATACCTCTTCCGGTTCTTCCTCTCGTGCCATGAGATATAGGTTGGCCGTTTCTTCTTCATCGCTATCGGATGATTCGTCGCGGGAATCGCCTCCACAAGAAATGTATGCCCTTTGCTTCTTGTAGAGCTTCTTTTCCTTCCCTTCTTTTTCTTTGGGGCACGTGGGCTTTATGTGTAAGTATCCGGGCATGCAAATTGACAATCAAATGCAATAACATACACAGCGGAAAAACCGGATACACATGGAGGATCCAAGTGAAGGGTAGCTAAACCGAATAACAATTTTTACGTACCTAAATCGGTTGAGGTCTTTCACCCAACTGTAGGGACGAATCAGCAAGAGCTGGACAGAAATCCCGCCCTTCTACGGTATCCACACGAACCGTGATAACTAGTTGGAATCGTCACACGATTACCAACCCGAGCACCCCCCGAACTGATGTGCTAGCAGCAGGTTTCCGGGAGCTAGTGTTTATGGTGTTTTTCTTCTTTCTCAAAGAAGGATGTGTGTAACCTGAAAAACTCTAAGCTCTCAAGTCTCTCAAGCTCTGAAAAATCAGACTCAAGGTGTAGAGTAATCTGATTACTCACTCCAATTAATGCATAGATTCTTAGAGACAAGAATGGCCAACATAATTGTCCATCCAACATGATTAAGATTCCTCCACTATCTAGTCTAATCATGTCTCCACTATGCACTAATGGGATTACACATCACATGTTATCAGGTTTGGCTCAATAATTCTGACAATTATTGAATCAAACCAGCCCAAAACGACCATGGTCCAACCACGGTCCAACCATACCTGGTCGAACCATGGTCCAACCATGGTTCAACCACCTGCTCGAATCAACGATTCTAAGTGTGTGACCCTGTAGGCACTTGTAACATCCGACAATAATTGTAAACTCATTTACAATTATAAGCAAAGAGCGGCATCTAGCAACACATCATTGCTACCCGAACGACAAGATCAGTACTGATTCAATATGCCTAGTAAGCATGTCATCGTCCCTTCGTCCCATTATCAAGATTAAACATGAGACATGGAATATGTCAATCTCGCATATGTTTAATCTCGGTTTCTTGATCCTCGAGCTAACTATGTAAAACGGATACTAATGATATCACCATATCATAATCCGAGCACGGCCGTGCATTTACAGTTCAACTCTATCAAGAAACCAACCAATAATATACCCGTTATATGGGTTGGACGAATCCCCTCTGGATCATACAAATCTCACTACACATTTATCATATACCCAATGATTATACTAAGTCTACTCATTTACGAAATAGCCAAGAGTAATATCAAAGTATACGACTCATATGTTGGGAACCTTGATGATCACAGGTCTAAGGACAATACATATAAGAACCGCTAATGACAATCATATAACGTTCCATGTAGCGTTCTTATGTGGGTCGGTCCAGTCCATAAATTCTCTAACTTGTACCCGTATGTAGAATTCATATCACATATAATTCTCAACATACGCTAGTCTTAATTTATTATTACAACCCATCCATAATAATAATGGACTAGGGACATTTAAGAATATATAAATATTCTAGGGTTATAAATATGTGCAAGCGTTTATCTCATAAACGATATTTATTGGAATAACCTTAATGTGTATACATGATTACAAATAAACATCCATTGATTAGCTTTTGGGCATATTACACTAACAATCTCCCACTTGCACTAAAGCCAATCATACATATATCTAATACCAATGGACGCAGCATGACCATCATGCTTCTGCTGTGTGAGCGGCTTAGTCAACGGATCTGCTACATTGTTCTCAGATGGAACTCTGCACAGTCTGACATCACCTCTATCTATGTTCTCTCTAATAAGATGATAGCGTCGGAGAATATGTTTAGATCTCTGGTGGTATCTAGGTTCCTGAGCCTGTGCGATTGTCCCATTGTTATCATAATAGAGCTCAATCGGACTCTCAATGCTCGAAACTACCCCAAGTTCAGTTACAAACTTCTTGATCCAAACAGCCTCTTTCGCCGCATCTGAGGCAGCAATGTACTCAGCCTCGGTTGTAGAATCGACAACTTTCTCTTGCTTTGAACCCTTCCAGCATACAGCACCACCTCCAAAACAAAACACATAACCTGACTGCGATCTAAAATCATCCCTATCGGTTTGAAAGCTAGCATATGTGTAGCCCTTTACAACAAGCTCATCCACGCTTCCGTAAACCAGGAATGCATCCTTAGTCCTTCTCAAGTACTTAAGGATGTTCTTAACCGCTGTTCAGTGACTCTCACTGGGATCAGCTTGATATCTGCTTATGACACTCAGAGCATAAGCGGCATCCGGTCGAGTAGATAGCATGGCATACATGATAGATCCTATTGCAGAAGCATAAGGAATCTTACTCATCCACTCTCTCTCCTTAGTCGTACTAGGACATTGATTCTTTGAGAGAGCTACGCCATGTGACAAGGGCAAGAATCCTTTCTTGGAATCTTGCATGCTAAACCTCTTTAGCACCTTATCAATATATGTACTCTGACTTAGCCCGAGAAGCCTTTTGGATCTATCTCTATAGATCTTTATGCCTAACACATAGGCTGCTTCTCCTAAGTCCTTCATTGAGAAATTCTTCCCTAACCAAGCCTTTACAGACTGTAGTGTCGGATTGTCATTCCCAATGAGTAGGATGACGTCAACATACAACAACAAGAAAACAATAATGCTCCCACTAACCTTCTTGTAAACACATGGTTCATCTTCATTCTTAATGAAACCAAACTCTTTGATCACTTCATTAAAACGAAGATTCCAACTCCTAGAAGCTTGCTTCAATCCATAAATGGATCTCTGCAACTTGCATACCATATTGGCATTTTCTGGATCGACAAAACCTTCAGGTTGTGTCATGTACACATCCTCTAAAAGTTTTCCGTTAAGGAAAGCGGTTTTGACATCCATTTGCCATATCTCATAATCATAGTATGCCGTTATAGCCAATAGAATCCAGATGGATTTAACCATGGCAACTGGCGAGAAAGTTTCATCATAGTCAATACCATGAACTTGCTTGAAACCTTTCGCCACCAATCGCCCTTTATAGGTAATCACATTACCATCCATGTCGGTCTTTTTCTTAAAGACCCACTTGCACCCTATGGGTTTTAACCCTTCAGGTGGATCAACCAAGGTCCATACCTTGTTTTGATACATGGATTCCATTTCCGAATTCATGGCTTCCAGCCACTTCTTAGAGTCCGGACCCGTGATGGCCTGCTGATAGGAAGTGGGCTCATCCTCTTCTATGAGCATCACATCCCCAGTGTGAGTGATAAGAAATCCATATCTCTCAGGCTCATACCGAGTCCTACCCAACCTACGCGGTCCATGTGTTACAGGCACAAGATTCTCATCCACAACATCTTGTGGTTTCTGTCCTTGTTCCATCTCAGTCTCAATATCTTGAACTTCTTCGAGTTCTATTTTCCTCCCACTGAATCTTCTAGAAATAAATTCTCTTTCTAGAAAAATAGCAGTCCGAGCAACAAACACTTTGTGCTCTGTGAGATTGTAGAAATAATACCCTTTAGTTTCCTTAGGGTATCCTACAAAGAGGCACTTGTTGGGTTTAGGGCCGAGTTTATCTGATGCTTCACGTCTCACGTAAGCCTCACAACCCCAAATTCTCATAAAAGACAAATTGGGACGCCTCCCAGTCCATATCTCATATGGTGTCTTTTCGACGGATTTAGATAGAACACGGTTAAGTGTAAATGCAGCACTCAATAATGCATGTCCCCAAAATGAAGAAGGAAGGTCAGCTTGACTCATCATCGAAGGAACCATGTCTAACAACGTTCTATTCCTCCTTTCGGATACACCATTCCATTGAGGCGTATCCGGTGGAGTGAGCTGTGATACTATACCACACTCCTTTAGATGATCAAGAAATTCTCGGCCTAAGTATTCACCTCCAAGATCTGATCGAAGCATTTTAATGCTCTCACCGAGTTGATTCTATACTTCATTCTTGAATTCTTTGAACTTTTCAAAGGATTCTGACTTGTGTCTCACTAGATACACATAGCCATACCTACTGAAATCGTCAGTAAATGTAATGAAGTATTGGAATCCACCTCTAGCTTGTGTCTACATCGGTCCACATACATCACTATGTATAAGACCTAACAAGTCCGAAGCTCTTTCACCTTTACCGGTAAAAGGAGCCTTCGTCATCTTGCCTAACAAACATGACTCACATGTCTCAAATGATTCAAAATCAAATGAGTCTAAAAGTCCATCTTTATGGAGTTTAGATATATGAGTCTCGTTCATATGGCCCAATCGACAATGCCAAAGATAGGTTTTATTAGAATCGTTCATTCTAACCTTCTTCGTATTAACGCTATAGATTGCGGTTTCTAGGTTAAAAACATACAAACCATTGCTTAAATACGCACCACCATAATAAACATTATTGAAATAAATAGAACAACATCTGTCCTTTATTACAAAAGAAAAACCTTTCTTGTCAAGACAAGACACAGAAATCAAATTCCTGCTTATGGTCGGTACATAATAACAATCGTCTAGTTCTAAAACCAAACCACTCGGTAAGGTAAGATAGTAAGTTCCTACGGCTAATGCAGCAACTCTTGCTCCATTTCCCACGCGCAGGTCTATCTCACCCTTTGCCAATCTTCTACTCTTTCTCAGTTCCTGCACATTTACACAAATGCGAGAACCACATCCGACATCTAATACCCATGATGCAGAGATAGAGATATTAGCTTCTATAACAAAAATACCTGAAGTGGAAGTCTTACTTCCCTTCTGTTTCTTCACCTCTTCAAGGTAAATAGGGTAGTTGCGTTTCCAATGGCCAGGTTTGTTGCAATGGAAACATTTTCCTTCCTTTGCAATACCACCTTTGGGTTTCAACACATTGGAATAAGAAGATGCACATGCACCAAACTTTTTGGCACATTTCTTCTTCTTGTAAAACTTGGCTTTACCCTTTCCTTTGCCTTTTCCAACCATCAAAATGTTGTTGTATTTGTTTGCCTTCATTTGTTGCTCAATTGTTCCTAACATGTTAAGCAACTCAGACAAAGATTTGTCAAGATGATTCATATTGAAATTCATGACAAATTGGCTGTAACTATCCGGCAACGATTGCAGGACTAGATCAACAGCCAACTCCTTTTGCAAAGGAAAACCTAGATCCTCAAGGCTCTCAATGTATCCAATCATTTTGAGCACATGAGGTCTCACTGGTGATGACTCAGCCATCTTGCATTGGAACAATACCTTAGAGGTCTCATACCTCTCATGCCTTGCTTGCTCTTCAAAAAGCATTTTCAGATGTTCGATCATATCGAACGCACCCAAGGTCTCATGTTGCTTTTGAAGCTCAGAGTCCATGTTAACTAGTAAGGCATGCAACATCCAATGCATCATCAACATGCTTCTTGTAAGCATCTATTTCTGCCCTAGAAGCATTAGGCGCCGGTTCATTTGGAACTTGCCCTTCAAGGATATACAACTTCTTTTCTTGTTTGAGGACTATCCTCAAGTTGCGATACCATTTTAGGAAGTTATTCCCATTCAACTTTTCCTTCTCAAGGACATATCGCAGTGACATTGTACTAGTGTTTTGTGCCATAGAAATTCTACAACAATGATAAACTCACACAAATAAGAGTCATGCATAAAAAATCATTTAACAAGGAATTCTATTAAATGATGCTTCTACTATATAAATCAAGACAATCATATAAGTAGGCCAAGATCCATATTTCACTACTAGATAAGTCAGCTTTGGTTGATCGCTTACTTCATAGTTATTTAGGTAGACAACTCTTGTCAATTACATCTCATGTAACTCTTAGATAGTTGAGTGAACAACACTTGTTCTTGTCTATCTCATAGACTTAGCTCAACTCCTTGCCTCTAAGTCCTTAATCCTATTAAGATGACCTAGTTAAGTTCAACACCATAATAAGCAGTTCCGATATTACAATTATTGCGTCGCACCTTGCTAGGATAAACATTGGCACCTTGCTTTGGCAAAACCTACCAAGTGTTGATCTAAGCAATGATGAGTGCTTATCATGGAAGACAACACAAGAAGAACTTAATATTTTCATCAACATATTATTCCAATACATTATATGCATGTTCTTGATGAATCATATATTGATGTTTGTAAATTTGGAAACCAAATTACAAGTGAACATCGATGTTTAAACTTGAACATCGATGTTTTAAGAATCTGATTCTCCCAACTATTTGGCCGAGGCTCAAGAACATCGATGTTCAACACTTCAACATCGATGTTTTGAGTAACTTGAACTCCAAACTATTTGGCAGTAGCTCAAGAACATCGATGTTTTGAGAATTCTGAAAGTTCAAGATTTTAGCAGTAGCATTTTAACATCGATGTTGGAACGTAAACATCGATGTTTGAACTTCTGGAACTCAAGAACATCGATGTTGGAATCTTGAACATCGATGTTATGAGAGTTCTGGAACTTCAAACCAATTTGGCCGAGCTCAAACAACATCGATGTTTAACTCTTAAACATCGATGTTTTTAGTTTTGCATGAGAACATCGATGTTGGTCACACAACATCGATGTTTTGAACGTTCGGCCGAGGCTAAACTTCATCAGAACATCGATGTTTGTCACACAACATCAATGTTGGGAAGGTTCGGCCAAGGCCAAACTTCATGCTAACATCGATGTTGGTCTCACCAACATCGATGTTATGGCCTAGCTGTACTAGAACGACAATCGTTCTATACACAAACCGACACTCGATTTTTCTTAGTCGAACTCTTCAACTTACTGCCATGAACATCTTGATTGATATCTCATACCAATCAAGTGCTTGTTGTCGAAAATTTTTTTAACAAAAACACAACATCAACATGTTCAATAACTCATTTAGCACATCACATATACAAATGAATTCAGCATATCACATATACTAGCATGTTCATACTATATCACATATAACATATGAACACATAATTTGGTTTAGAATTTCACAAGAGGCTCCGCTACCACTGTAAGTATCCGGGCATGCAAATTGACAATCAAATGCAATAACAAACGCAACGGAAAAACCGGATACACATGGAGGATCCAAGTGAAGGGTAGCTAAACCGAATAACAATTTTTACGTACCTGAATCGGTTGAGGTCTTTCACCCAACTGTAGGGACGAATCAGCAAGAGCCAGACAGAAATCCCGCCCCTCTATGGTATCCACACGAACCGTGATAACTAGTTGGAATCGTCACACGATTACCAACCCGAGCACCCCCCGAACTGATGTGCTAGCAGCAGGTTTTCGGGAGCTAGTGTTTGTGGTGTTTTTCTTCTTTCTCAAAGAAGGATGTGTGTAACCTGAAAAACTCTAAGCTCTCAAGTCTCTCAAGCTCTGAAAAATCAGACTCAAGGTGTAGAGTAATCTGATTACTCACTCCAATTAATGCATAGATTATTAGAGACAAGAATGGCCAACATAATGGTCCATCCAACATGATTAAGATTCCTCCACTATCTAGTCTAATCATGTCTCCACTATGCACTAATGGGATTACACATCACATGTCATCAGGTTTGGCTCAATAATTCTGACAATTATTGAATCAAACCAGCACAAAACGACCCTGGTCCAACCGCGGTCCAACCATGGTCCAACCACACCTGGTCGAACCGCGGTCCAACCATGGTTCAACCACCTGCTCGAATCAACGATTCTAAGTGTGTGACCCTGTAGGCACTTGTAACGTCCGGCAATAATTATAAACTCATTTACAATTATAAGCAAAGAGCGGCATCTAGCAACACATCATTGCTACCCGAACGACAAGATCAGTATTGATTCAATATGCCTACTAAGCATGTCATCGTCCCTTCGTCCCATTATCAAGATTAAACACGAGATATAGAATATGTCAATCTTGCATATGTTTAATCTCGGTTTCTTGATCCTCGAGCTAATTATGTAAAACGGATACTAATGATATCACCATATCATAATCCGAGCACGGCCGTGCATTTACAGTTCAACTCTATCAAGAAACCAACCAATAATATACCTGTTATATGGGTTGGACGAATCCCCTCTGGATCATACAAAACCCACTACACATTTATCATATACCCAATGATTACACTAAATCTACTCATTTACGAAATAGCCAATAGTAATATCAAAGTATACGACTCATATGTTGGGAACCTTGATGATCACAGGTCTAAGGACAATACATATAAGAACCGCTAATGACAATCATATAACGTTCCATGTAGCGTTCTTATGTGCGTCGGTCCAGTCCACAAGTTCTCTAACTTGTAACCGTATGTAGAATTCATATCACATGTAATTCTCAACATACGTTAGTCTTAATTTATTATTACAACCCATCCATAATAATAATGGACTAGGGACATTTAAGAATATATAAATATTCTAGGGTTATAAATATGTGCAAGAGTTTATCTCATAAACGATATTTATTGGAATAACCTTAATGTGTATACATGATTACAAATAAACATCCATTGATTGGCTTTTGGGCATATTACACTAACATGATGTGCCCAACCTCTCCACACCCATAGCACTTGGGTGGACCGGACGACTTCCTTCCTTTCCTTTCAAATTCTTCCTTCTTGAATTTGTGGAATTTACAGAAGACAAGTCCGAGTTCTTGATCGTCATTGCTAGAGTCCAATTCAGTGAGCTCTTGCGTCTTAGAGGTGGAAGCTTTGAGAGCTATGTCCTTCTTCTTCGGTTCCTGCAAAGAGGGTTTAAGAATAGTAGTTTCATAGGTTAGAAGGTTACCTCTAAGACCATCAATGGTTGTGTTCGGTGTCCCAATATTTTCATAGATTGCGTCAGCTTTAGAGCTCCATTCGGGAGTGAGGCATCTAAGGACTTTTCTGACCAAGTCCTTGTCGGAGTAGACCTTCTTGAGAGCATGAAGGTTGTTTACTATTTTGGAGAATCGATCGAACATCTCCTCAATCCTCTCATTCTCCTTCATGCGAAAGAGTTCGTATTCTGCAGTGAGGGAGTCGATTTTGGACTTTCGAACTTGATCGGTTCCTTCGTAGGTGATCTCCAGCTTATCCCACATTTCTTTTGCGGTTGTGCAGCAAGAGATTTTTCGATAATCATCGGGGTTGACTGCACAATATAGCATGTTAATTGATTTGGTGTTGTTTTCAACCATCGTAATGTCTGCAGCGTCATACTCCGCCTCCGTCTTTGTCACTGTGGTTTCACCAACTTTCTTCGTCGGAATTTGCTCTTCGATCTTCATGATTCGCCAAAGAGGATAGTTGTTGGCTTGGAGGAAAATTCTCATCCTCTCTTTCCAGTAGCTGTAGTTGGTGCCATCAAAGAGCAGTGGGCGAGTGGTTGATTGTCCTTCGAAGAGTCCTGCATAATTACTTGAAGAAGCCATGGAAAGTTTCTCTCAAACGGTTAAGTCTTTCAGAGAGTTAGGCTCGGCTACCAATTGTTAGAACAGGTGCCCACGCTAGAGGGGGGGTGAATAGCGTTTTTGGGACGAAACTAAAAACTTGCAGGGAATTAATGCGGAATTGAAAGAATAAGGACACACCAAAATTTATACTGGTTCACACACACAACTTGTGTGGCTAATCCAGTCCTCCAAGAGACTCTCTCGAAGATTTCACTATCTAAGTTAAGCTTCTGGGTGCTTAACAAACCGTTTACAAACCTAGAGCTCGAGTCACACGAAACTCTACTTACTTGCTTGAAGATAACTCACTTCAAGACTTCTCTCATAGAAAGAAAGACACTCTTCCTATGAATTTGCTACAAGGGAACAATCCTCCCTTAAGGTGTATAACAACACTTAAAATCACTCAACAAAAGCTCTCTCAAAAGAGTGGATATGAGTAACAGATAAGCTCTATAAAGGTAACTCTCAATCCTCAAGGATATTGGCTCATAAAAATTGCAATGTATGTATGACAATGAATGCTTAAAATGTAGAGAGTTGATTGTTTTTAAACAGAGATGTAAATCCTTTATTTATATGTCTCAAAACATATATGACCGTTGTGGAATCAATCCAAAGCACCTTTAGACAAGATAACATGGAATGCTGAAAGTGGTGTCTGCTCAAAGTGGCAAAACATCGATGTTTAAACTTAGAACATCGATGTTTGGCCAGTAAACTTGAATTATTGGACCAACGGTCATGAGAACATCGATATTTACCAAGGGAACATCGATGTTTTGCCAGTAAATATGAATTATTGAGTCCAACAGTCACTAGAACATCGATGTTTGCCATGGGAACATCGATGTTTTGGAACACTGCCAAAACTTGTTAAAAAAGATCTTCATGAGAACATCGATGTCCGAAGGTAGAACATCGATGTTTGTTGTTGGAACATCGATGTTTTCCATTTGAACATCGATGTTCTGAGGCTTTGCCAAAATTCTAAAGAAAACCAATTGAAGGAACATCGATGCTTTGATGCTGCAAAAGATTTTAAGTGCAACGGTCACAAACATCGATGTTTGGGAAGTCAACATCGATGTTTTGAGCTACTGCCTGTTTTTGAAAATTGTTTGAAGGCAGAAACATCGATGTTGGAAACTTGAACATCGATGTTCAATACTCAAAAGTCATTTTTGTGTTTGAAAGAATGCTATTTGATGCATGTGTAAAATTAATTTTGTTTTGAGCCAATGTCTCAGAGGAATTGAGTGTTTTACCCTTGTACATTTTGTGTTCCTAACTCTTCTTGCTTGTTACTTCAATTCTTGTGCTCTTTTCTCTTTAGACCTTTACTCTTTGATTGAATTCTTTTTGCTTCAAGGTTGTCATTAATTGAGTCATGGTTGGTTTGTCAAGGCATGAGTTCTAACAATTCCCCCTTTTTGATAATGACAAACAAATAGGAGTATATGCCAAATTTATAAGTTCAAAATGAGGAATTAGTATGCACCAAGTTTTATGAATTCATAAGTGAGGTTAATTCCCCCTAAGTTTTTCAAGCTATGATTCCCCCTAACTTGGTGCATATTTTTTGGTGAATATACTTCTACTTCTACTTATCTTCCCATTTTTGGCATTAGCAAAAAGAAATAGCAATAGGAAACATTTTATTGAATTTAAAAGGACATAAACAAAACAAGAGAAAAGAGTTTAGAAAGATGGGCTTTCACTCCCATCGTCATTATCATCATCAGCATCAGATTGTTGTGCAGGGATGTTTTCCTCTTCTTCTTTATTAGCTCCTTCTTCACCATCACCTCCTTCTTGACCATCCTCAACATCCATTGGAGTGAAGTCCTCATCAGCATCATTACCTTCATCTTCAAAATTGTAGCCATGAAGGGTGGTGTGATATGGTGGAGGATTATAATTCACACGGGCAAAGTAGGACCGAAGAGAGTGGCCTTGTCTTTGCACTTCCGTGTCAATCCTCTCTATTGCTCGGCGCATGCTTGTCATGCTTAATTGAAGGTCGTGCTTCTCATGTTCATTAAGCCTAAATGGGATGAAATAAGAATTTCCTGAATGCCCGTATTGTTATAAATCGTAGGGTTTAGGGTTTAGGAGATAAATAATCCAATTATCTTCTTAAATAATAATATGAAACTATTACTAAATTAGAACATTTATTTAGATTTTAAATGTTTCTATAAATATTTTTCATTTTTTAATAATGTAGTTGGTTTAGGTCCTTTAAAGTTATAATTTTTTATGATATATTGATAAATTTTTCCTACAAATTTCTTGGTCTTTATTTATAGAAATATTACATGTATTTGTTCAAATCAATTTCAGATAGGAATTTTTATTTAATGTTTTGTATTAAGGTATTTAAATGGGGAATTCAGTCTTTGAAAATTAAAAAATTTAACATAATTTTGAAAATAAATTAAATGGGTTTGCATCACCGTGTTTTGAGAAGTCTATAGTGCTGCATTTTTGGGGTTTGGCATTCGAGTACTTAAGCCATCTTTTCTCTCTCTCTTCCTCATTTCTGCCTTTCCACTCTCTCTCTTCCGGAGCTTCCTCATTTCTTTTTTCCTCTTCATCCAGCATCAAACCCTAACCCTAACTCGACCTTACACTGTGGCCTAAATCCCCTTCACCTTTTTTCCTTTCATCCTCACCACCTGATGGGGCCATGGCGTGGGAATTTTGCTATAACCGAGAGTTCAAGTTTGAGTATTGGTGAGACTGATAAAGTTTCTAGTCTCAGATGTTTTGGTGAGGAGAATAATGGCCGGAGGTGGTATTGATGAGATCCTTGCTCGAGTTCCGATGAGGCGACACCTAATGGAGCTCCGGCCGAGCACTTACTGGGTAAGGGCCTGTCCTTCTCTTTATCTTCCTTTTAGTTTGGTAGTTTTTCGGGTTGGAGTTCCCCCTGGTCGAGTTGATTGATTGTCTGATGTTAGGATGTATTTTTTATTCTGGAGTTCTAATTGTTGGTTTTCTGTTTGATGATTTGGTTGAAGATGGATTGAGGAGTACTGGTCTTATTTGAGGCTTTCTGACAAAGGATGGGTTGGAAAGTCTAGATCCGGTTCGATTGCGTTTGCAAGTGTCCCACTACCCTGGTTTGTGTTTTTTTTTTTCGGATTTGGGTTTGGCCAGGATTCATTTTTTATTTTTTTTGGATTGTGGGATTACAACGTCTCAAACCGTTGTTTCCATGCGTTAGATGGTTTAGGTTACTTGTACAAACTGCTTTTTATCATACACGCTAATATTAAACAGAACATTCTTATTTTCTATGATTGATCCCTCCCCGTGTATCGTGTGGTAGGGATAATAGTGTGACATTGACTCAATGGCGACGTCTTCCAGAATCAGAAGAAGAAGAATCGGAGTAAGGACCAGAAAGAAAGTGGAACTTCCATGATAACTGCAAGGAATATGAAACAAATAAAACACTCATTGTTTAGGGCTGCAGCCTGGCTAACACTCATGTGTTGGGGACGTGTTTCCAAATTACAACATGGCAAACCTTAGAACTCTGGACTATAGATGTTGGAAGTATAAGGCTCGAAACAATCATTGTTTCCAAGAATCGGGCTGGTTGAAGCAGTTGGTATTAGCGCCAAAAGAGGTGAATTTCTCACCCCATTCTTGGATATCATTTCTCTAAGGGAATCCCTGTTCCACCTATTTGTAGGAGTTACGGCCCACATGTCATGCTGCTGCAGTATTCCCTTACACAATTCAACAGAGATTTATCAGTTAGTATAATGGCAATAATCTATATAATTTTATTTTTTTTAATGTTTGATTCTCTTTGTTATGCATTTGATTAAAGTAATTAATTTTTTTTTTCTTAACGGAAAGTCTCTTTGTTATTCATTTGATTGGAGAAATGAAGAGACTAAAGAGTTTTCTGCGATTCTTTAGTTTCCTGATCGTGTCTTGTTTTTACTTGAACTAAGATCCTGAATTTCTACAGAGAAGTAATAGAAATCAATGTTTCTTTAGAACTCCTGGGATTTTTCTTCCTCGACTTGGTTATTGAGTTTTTTGACAGGTCTATAGACTCGCAGAAAGTAGCTAGATCTCTAAAAACAGTTTCTATCTCGATGATTTAAAACTTTTTGTTGTTCAAATGTAAGTTAAAGCTGCATCATTTTTAGAAATACCAATTAAATTTCGCATCTTACCAGGGAAGAAAAGAGCTCATTTTGCTCTTTAGCCGCAGGCGATAGATGTTGGTGAGGTGGGGTTGTGTAGAATTCACTTGTATATATATATATACCAAAATCCATTTGTTTCATATTCCCTGTCTGTATTAATTAGCAATCCATTTGTTGCAATCCAATTTCCTTTATCTCTTCATGTATCTCTTCATATTCGTAACGGTGACCACCTAAATTTATTGATGTCCATAATTTTTTTGCACTTCCAGTTTCCTACACGCCCCAAATGTTAGATACATGTACAATTTTAATTGCATGTCGGTTTGACATTAATAGCTATAATAATAATATTTTCTACAGCTGAATTTGATCTTTGTTTGTAAAGGGTTACAGGCCAATTGACATCTAAGTATTTTGCCACGTGGTTGCCCGCGAAAAACAACACATGTCAATGCTAGAGCTTTAGGTCTCTGATTTAATATATTTATATAAATTGTGTGGTGTAAGGTTTTGACACTAAATTTTTTTAAAAAAGTTATTAACCCGGATAGATTAGATATATTCGACTGGTTAGAGTTGTTTTAACTTAACCGATCTTAAAATTTATTTGTTTCACTCTTTTCTTAGATTCTTTCCTGTACCAATTTAGATTGTTTAACTTGATCCCATTTCTCTATCAATATAACATTCCAATAGTACAATTTAAGAAAGATGTTTATATTAAATTAAAATGAGGTTTTATCTTGTAAAGAGAAAGGGAAGGGTTGTTTTAGTTACTATAAAAGAAAACATATAGAGAATCAACAAACATGATATGAAAAATTGCATCACTCATAATAACTATATAGAAATAGCATTAGTTACACTATAGGATTATGTGTTAAGGTCTTAAAGCTAATCAGAATAACGACATTCTTCCAATTGTGATGTTGAAGGCCAACACTGAAAGTAATATCTACTTAACCTCCATGAAGGTTGGATTGAGTGAGCTTATTCGCAACTCGAATGAGGATTGGATAGATGGATTCTTTTTGTTTATATAGCTCGTTGCTAATTGAAACGTGGGTTAAGCTAATCAGAAGAGAATAATGGTATTCTTCTAGTTACGACATTGAAAGCCAACTTGGATGGTGTGATCTGCCTAATCTCTGTAAAGGTTGGATTAAATTCTAGTTGCCACATTGAAAGTCAACTTTAATTGTGCTATCTATCTAATTTCCATAGAGGTTGGATTGGGTGGGGTCATTCGCAACTCTAATGGGATTAGGTTGATGGATTCTCTTATTTTATGTAGCTTATTCCTAACTCAAACATAGGCTTTCTTCTACATACTTTGTGTAGCATGCACTATAGGTGATATGACAACACTACCAGAACAAAGCTAGATAGCACCTCCTAATCAATCAAAGTTACCAAGATCATAAATAAATTCAACCAAAAGGGTTTTAGTGAATACCTTTATCACCTCAAAATACAAAAAAAAGCGTTAAGCAACAATAAAGTAATAAATACAAGGAATATTGTAAACGCCACGAGCAATCAGTTACTTGATAAGTAAACCGAATCCCTAAAATAAATAAGAGAGAAATTAATCTAACTTGCAAAGAAACATCGTTAAAAAAACCTCACACTTTATTATCAATAATCAATCAAAATATTATGTATTTATTATGTTCCCCTAGGGTCCTATTTATAGAGAAAAGAAGGACTCTAAGTCGGCAAAAGAGGCCATCAAGTCGGCCACCAGCAATCCAACTCCAATACGGTTTTGACTTCCCCTAAACCCTAATGGACTAGTTTTTATTTTAATCCAACAACATATTGAATCAACCCAAAAATAATAAATCCAACTAAATAACTAAAGCTCATAAATAATAATGACTCGTATAACAAATATAACCCAAATAGTAAAAAGACCCAAGCCAAAAGTATTATTGTTTTTAACTAAATAAAATTGGCAACGTAATAAAATAAAAAGCAGGATATGTCGACATGGGGCCCACATGCTCTAGTTGACTAGGCTTCATCTTCTAATGACAAAACACATGTTGATTTCCTCTTTAGCTCCTCTCCAAACTTGATTAACTTGTCTTCTTGAAGATCATGATTAATCCAAGCTTGTGCAAACTGTAACATGTGATTCTTGATCTTCTTTAAACGAGCCCTTGTAATTGGTCATTGAGGCAAGCTTATGGTGCGCGCCATCATCCCCTTCAGTTCCAACAAGAGGAAAATACCTCCACCAGCTGATATGCATTCTTGATCACTGAACAGTCAACCTGTATAAAAACGTAAGGGGTGAGACCGACCACTGTCTCACTATAAAAAAATAAACCAAGAAATACACATGTACAAGTCAACCACGAATACACTGGTACATGGCAATAAAAAACCACAGTGCACAAAGAAAGTCATCATGAGTGCACATCACAAGTCATCAAAAAACTTTTATCCAACGTTTGTATTTCAACATCTTATTATGAATACGTTCCTTAAGATTTGTTATAGTTGGGTATTTCATTATTAGGGCCCTCTATTGTGTGCGTTGGGCGCGGTAGTGACTGATCAGTCCAGGGCTCAAATACAAAATACTAACACACCGGAAGGGGTAAGATCCGAAATAAGACTAACCACTGAAACAACTCAAGTGGTCGACGGCTCTTTGAGGGGTGCACTCAGTACATACTAAGACCAGGTATAAATAACCAAGAGGTACACCCACCTTCCCCAAGGCGGCGTCTCTCTGAAGAATGCTCTCAGTAACTAATCTAACCAAGGAGTGCATCCGTCTAATCCCTAAAGCAGCGTCTCTATAATCTCTTTTTTTTCCAACATAACTCTCGGGGACTACCCTCTCTCCCGCTCGATGCTACCGGTCAACAGCCCCACAGTAGAAATTATTTATCTTTTAGTTTACCAGCTATATAAGTTGTTAATGTATTATGCAAAAGTAGTTATGTGCTCTTTACCAATTGTTGTATCATGTATGCTCTTTTTCTAACAGTACATCTCGTGTACTCAAACATTATGACAACATCATAGATACCATATCACAAGATAAAGCACACAACAATAATAACATCAATATGGCACCCAATGCAGACAAGACATATAATATCACAAGCACACAGGCAAACAACACTCGAAACAAAACAAGGATTATCCTATCATTTACCATGACCATAAACCCGACCATCGTAGGCAATAATGGCATACCAAGATTTATAAGTCCTCACCTGAGACCTTAGATGCTAGTGCTTGTCCTGTCGTCCCTAAGTATAACTAGAGCCTACACATATAGACACATGATAGACACATGTATCCATGAAACACTAACACCAATAGATCATGAGGTGCATGCATGCTATGCTCTAACCATTTAAGCTTATTGATGACGATCCTAAACCCAACACAGACTATAACATGAGTTAAGGTCTAAACTCACAGAGTATATTTAATATTCAAATCTGTGTTATTCAACTAGGCTTGTATCATGATACACCATGTGGCTCACCTCACTGAAAATATCTAAAGTTGTATTAGTTTTTAATAAACCTCTTTATGATTTATTTAAAACCCGGAAATGACTACCAAAACAAGTTGTCCAACACTACAATCTTAATCATATATTAATATACTAATTCCAAGAATTAGATAAATATGGGCATTAAACCATTGGACCGTGTCCTACCCACACAGCAACACCATTCTAAATAATGAACCACAAAGCCTATTACAGAGTCCAAATAAGGGCACAAAGTCAAATTTAAAAATCAACATGAATTAAGAGACACCTTATAACCCTTTTGGGAACCAACTGTCGTTGAAACAAATTATAAAGTTATTAATCAATTGCTAAGACGTCCATGGCATAGCATGTGAATAAAATAACGGTTTAATGAAAACGAGCTCATGTGCAATGCTCTAATGCAGACCTGATACACTCCATTTAAAATATGTACCACCATAGAATTTGATTTGCAGAAGCCAACGAGAAAAAACTCAATAAGACCATGTATAGCTTATGAATAAAAATAACAACACAACTCAATGCTAATCCAAGTGGCTATAAATCGGGTCATTACTCGTTCAATTGAATCGACCAGAGATCATGCTGAAGTCGATTGAAGAACCACTCAATCTATTGCCGGAAAATGTCACAAGGACTTGGCTCCTATCAATACAACAACCTGACACCAAATTGTGCCGTCCGACCCATTTGCACCCACCAACATAACTCATCACCATCGTCAATCCGTCAAACCGAAACCCATAAACAAAACAAAAACCCAATCATTCATAAAGGCATAAGTGCCCTGTTAAGGCCAAACCAAACAAAAGAAAAAAAAAATAACAGAGGGGAAAGGAAACAAAACCCACACAAGGGAAAGAGGAGAAGAGAACACGGTGTCGGCTTCCCAGGTTCAGTCACTCTCCGCCAAGTCCTCGCCATTTGTCATCCATAGCTTTCCTCCCCGTCAAGTCCCACTATAGTCGCACCACACTTTTCCCCGTGTCCGTCGTGACCTGAAGCCGACTAAAGGGGAGTTGGCCGGCGGGAGGATAGGTCGAGGAGAGGGGGGAGTTGGTAACGGGAAAAAGAAAATGGAGAGAAAACTCAGACGGAGAGGGAGAGAGAGAGAGAGAGATGTGTGGAAGAGAAGAAGAGAAAATTAAAAAGGGGAAGAGATGAGGGACGGCTATGCTCGGGTGAGAAGGAAGAGAATCGAAAAGAATGAGAGAGAGAAGGGATTCACACCGAAGCCACAACCAACAATAAAACGACGTTGTTTTACTTTCAAGCTTAGTCCAAAGCAACGTCACTTTTGATATCAGCCCAGCCCCACAGTCAACGCATGAGCTTCTTGTCAAAACGCAAGCATCTTTGTGTTTTAGGCTTATGGCTCTCCAAAACGATGTAGTTTTTGCCAAAACTGCACCAAAGTTTGTGTTTTATACCTAAATATCCTTTGAAAAACACCTAAATATCCTTTATTTCAAAGGAAATTCAATTGAGAATAAAATCCAAAATAAATTCAATAAATCCAAGAAAATATAAATAAATAAATAAATAAATCTTTTGACCCAAAAAATTCTTGTAAATTTTTCGAGGGTAAAATTGGAAAATAATTTTAAAAATTTTCATAAATAAAATTATTGAAAATTTTGAGCGTTACAGTTCTACCCTACTTAAGAAAAATTTTGTCCTCGAAATTTACGTGCATGAGTCAAGTAACCAAGTGCTTAACCAGCACCAGAATTGTCATCCAGTATCAAAATACCGTTAGCCAAAACCACCAAGTAGAACCATCAAGTATGTCCATTAATCACATTTTCGAGCAGAAATTCTACCATACAAAGTCAATCATTGACTTTAGTAGGTTAAAACAATAATCGTTAAGTCTCACTCAATCATCATCTACAATCTATCAACAGAATCCATGATTCATACCATTTATTATCAATGATACTTTCCTTCTCTCACACCAAATATATATTCAAGTTCATTTAATCCGCTGAACATATCTCTGAGTACTAGAACCCCAAAATTATCAAAAAAAAAAAAACGAGATTATCATTCCTATTTAGAAAACCTTAAGGCCAGAAATTCCATAACTATTTCATGATCCAAACCTCAAAATATTTCCCTTTTCTCATACCAAAACAGCTAAAATTGTATAATTTCCGGAACACACCTTAGGCACTAGAACTCAATCGTTATCGAAATATCACAGTTACAATTCTATAACTTGGATTTCTCAAGACCCCAACTGTTAGTGTAATATGCCCAAAAGCCAATCAATGGATGATTGTTTGTGGTCATGTATACACATTAAGGTTATTCCAATAAATATCATTTATGAGATGAATGCTTGCACATATTTATAGCCCTAGAATATATTATGTATTCTTAAATGTCCCTAGTAGATTATTATTATGGATGGGTTGTAATAATAAATTAAGACTAGCGTATGTTGAGAATTTATATGTGATATGAATTCTACATACGGGTACAAGTTAGAGAACTTGTGGACTGGACCGACCCACATAAGAACGCTACATGAAATGTTATATGTTTGTCGATAGCGGTTCTTATATGTATTGTCCTTAGACCTGAGATCATCAAGGTTCCCAATATATGAGTCGTATACTTTGATATTACTCTTGGCTATTTCGTAAATGAGTAGACCTTAGTGTAATGATTGGGTATATGATAAATGTGTAGTGGGTTTTGTATGATCCAGAGGGGATTCGTCCAACCCATATAACGGGTATATTATCGGATGGTTTCTTGATAGAGTTGAACCGTAAATGCATGGCCATGCTCGGATTATGATATGGTGATATCATAGATATCCGTTTTACGCGGTTAACTCGAGGATCAAGAAACCGAGATTGAACATATGCGAGATTGACATATTCCATGTCTCGTGTTTAATCTTGATAATGGGACGAAGGGACGATGACATGTTTGCGAGGCATATGAATCAGTACTGATCTTGTCGTTCGGGTAGCAATGATGTGCTGCTAGACGCCGCTCTTTGATTATAATTGTAAATGAGTTTACAATTATTTCTGGACGTTACAAGTGCCTACAGGGTCACACACTTAGAGCCGTTGATTCGAGCTGGTGGTTGAACCATGGTTGGACCGTGGTTGAACCAGGTATTTGAGTTTGTGGTTGGACCGTGGTTGAACCAGGTTCGCTTTGGGCTGGTTTGGTTCACTAAATGTCTGACTTATTGAACCATAATTAGTGCCATGTGATGTGCAATCCCACCAAGAGTTAGTGGAGATATAATTAGCTAAAAGCTAATCATGTTGGCCAAAGGTGTTGGCCACTTTGTCCCTTGCTTTTGTGAGTGGGAGTAGACTAAGCATATTCTGATTATGCTTGTGTCTTCTTCACTTTGAGTCTGAAAAATTTCAGAGGATTGAGCCTTGAGAGTGTCTTGAGAGTTCTTGTGAGTTTCAGACCATATACACCTTCTTTGAGAAAGAAGAAAATACCACAGACTCTAGCTTCCGAAACCTGCTGCTAGCACATCAGTTCGGGGGTGCTCGGGTTGGTAATCGTGTGACAATTCCAACTAGTTATCACGGTTCGTGTGGATATCGTAGAGGGGAGGGATCGCTATCCGGCTCCTGCTGATTCGGATCATCAGTTGGGTGAAAGACCTCAACCGAACCAGGTATGTTTTTCTATAACTCGGTTTACTCTGTTTCACATGGATCCTCCATGAGTACCGGGATTTCCGCTGCGCATTTAGTTGCATTTGATTGTCAAATTACATGACCCGGTTACTTACACCAACATCATTGCATAACTCATACTCATTAGTCTATCTCTCAAGCAATAATTAACATAAGCATCAAAGTCTCTTTTACAAAGAATTTAAGGCACCATTGTATCTCTCATCACATAATTAACAAACTAGCAATTGAATCGCAATACTCGATATCGCCTAAAAAACTAAACCTCAATGTGAACATACTATTGGCATCCTCATTCAACACATGAACTATAACCTCAACAAAAATTCATGATAAAAGAATTTTCACCACAAATACCATTAATATCTTAATTCTCAACAAAGTTAAGTACCTTAAGCATAGATACTTCTCCAATCAAAATAAATAAAAAAGTTATCAACTCGGACTCAGAATAAGTTTAATCCATAAAAGCATTTACAAGAAAATTCAAATCCACGAACTCAGGTACTCAGACCACAAATAACATGATTACCAAGATCACAAGAATCATATCCACAAGAATCACGTTAGATCATCACTTCACATATATAAAATCCAAAATTAAATTTCTCGTCCTTACTTGTATTGGCCAGCTCCAATTCTGAAACTTCCAGACATGTTACCACAGGGCTTACTAAATTACGCAAGCAATCTTGTCCGCCGAACCTATAAAAGCAATAAAGAAACTTCGACGGTGTAAACACAAAGACAGGTAACATAAATAAAGATCAAAAGTCTACACAAACTTTGATAAAGCAGTGGATATTCTACAAAACAAACTTTGCAAGAGCCAAAGCTGTAAAGGAAAGCATGCCATTTCAACAATGATACCGGGTCGTTCTAAACATCAGTAGGTGCGTGTCCTCTACCGGATCCATAGTACGACTCACTACATAAATTCATGATACAATGCGACCGACGACCTAAAAGGAAGCAGACATATGCACATAAGAGCACAAAACATATCAACACATCCCAAAAGATCTACAACTTAGCTAAACTACCAACTGAAACGGCCGCATCCTAGCTAATATGCACTTTTGATCACAGAATAGTCAGCCTGTATAAAAACGTGAGAGATGAGACCAACCACTGTCTCACCATAACAAATAAACCAGGATATACACATGTACAAGTCAACCACGAATACACTGATACACGGCAATAAAAAAACACAGTGCACAAAGAAAGTCATCATGAGTGCACATCACAAGTCATCAACAGACTTTTATCCAACGTTTGTACTTCAACATCTTATTATGAATATGATCCTTAAGCTTTTTTAGAGTTGTGTATTTCATTATTAGGGCCCTCTCCAGTGTGCGTAGGGCGCGGTAGCGACTGATCATTCTAGGGCTCAAACCCAAAATACTAACACACTGGAAGGGGTAAGATCCAAAATAAGACTAACCACTGAAACAACTCAAGTGGCCGACGGCTCTTTGAGGGGCGCACTCAGTACATACTAAGACCAGGTATAAATAACCAAGAGGTACACCCACCTTCCCCAAGGTGACACCTCTCTGAAGGATGCTCTCAGTAACTAATCTAACCAAGGGGCGCATCCGTCTAATCCTCAACGCACCGTCTCTATAATCTCTTTTTTTTCCAACATAACTCTCGAGGAGTACCCTCTCTCCCGTTCGATGCTACCGGTCAACAGCCCCACAGTGGAAATTATTTATCTTTTAGTTTACCAGCTATATAAGTTGTTAATGTATTATGCAAAAGTAGTTATGTGCTCTTTACCAATTCTTATATCATGTGTGCTCCATTTCTAATAGTACATCTCGTGTACTCAAACATCATGACAACATCATAAATACCATATCACAAGATAAAGTACACAACAATAATAACATCAATATGGCACCCAGTGTAGACAAGACATACAATATCACAAGCACACAAGCAAACAACACTCGAAACAAAACAAGGATTATCCTGTCATTTACCATGACCATAAACCCGATCATCGTAGGCAGTAATGGCATACCAAGATTTATAAGTCCTCACCTGAGACCGTAGATGCTAGTGCTTGTCCTATCGTCCCTAAGTATAACCAGAGCCTACAGATATAAACACATGTATCTATGAAACACTAACCCCAATAGATCATGAGGTGCATGCATGCTATGCTCTAAAGATTTAAGCTTATTGATGACAATCCTAAACCCAACACAGACTATAACATGAGTTAAGGTCTAAACTCACAGAGTATATTTAATATTCAAAACTGTATTATTTAACTAGGCTTGTATCATGATACAACATGTGGCTCACCTCACTAAAAATATTTTAAGTCGTATTAGTTTTTAACAAACCTTTTTATGATTTATTTAAAACCCGGAGATGACTACCAAAACAAGTTGTCCAACACTGCAATCTCAATCATATATTAATATACTAATTCCAAGAATTAGATAAATATGGGCATTAAACCATTGGATCGTGTCCTACCCACACAGCAACACCATTCCAAATCATGAACCACAAAGCCTATAACAGAGTCCAATTAAGGGCACAAAGTCAAATTTAAAAATCAACATGAATTAAGACACCTTATAACCCTTTTGGGAACCAACTGTCGTTGAAACAAATTATAAAGTTATTAATCAAGAGCTAAGACGTCTATGGCGTAGCATAACTACGTGGATAAAATAACGGTTTAATGAAAACGAGCTCATGTGCAATGCTCTAATGCAGACCTGATACACTCCACAACAAAATGTCAAAGTGCATTCAAAGGATTAACATCAAAGCATCAACCTTTAGTCCACGTGTTGTACTACCTCAAACGACACACATATATATGTATGGATATATATCCTTACGGTTAATTGGCCGACTCCTGACCACAACACAAACCATTTAAAATATGTACCACCATAGAATTGATTTGCAGAAGCAAACGAGAAAAAACTCAATAAGACCATGTATAACTTATGAATAAAAAAAACAACACAACTCAATGCTAATCCAAGTGGCTATAAATCGGGCCATTACTCGTTCAATTGAATTGACCAGAGATCATGCTGAAGTTGATCGACGAACCACTCAATCTACTGCCGGAAAACGTCAGAAGGACTTGGCTCCCATCAACACAACAACCCGACACCAAATTGTGCTGTCCAACCCATTCGCACCCACAAAATAACTGATCACCATCGTCAATCTGTCAAACCGAAACCCATAAACAAAACAAAAACCCATTCATTCATAAAGGCATCAGAGCCCTGTTAAGGCCAAACCAAACAAAAGAAAAAAAAATAACATAGGGGAAAGGAAACAAAACCCACATAAGGGAGAGAGGAGAAGAGAACACAACTTCGGCTACCCAGGTTCAATCACTGTCCGCCAAGTCCTCGCCATTTGTCATCCATAGCTTTCCTCCCCGCCATGTCCCACTATAGTCGTACCACACTTCTCCCCATGTGCGTCGTGACCCGAAGCCGACTAAAGGGGAGTTGGCCAGCAGGAGCATAGGTGGAGGAGAGGGAGGAGTTGGTAACTGGAAAGAGAAAATTGAGAGAAATCTCGGAGAGAGAGAGAGAGAGATGTGAGGAAGAGAAGAAGAGAAAATTGAAAAGGGGAAGAGATAAGGGACGGCTATGCTCGGTTGAGAAGGAAGAGAATCAAAAAGAATGAGAGAGAGAAGGGTTTCACACCCAAGCCACAACCAACAATAAAACGACGTCGTTTTACTTTCAAGCTTTGTCCAAAACAATGTCACTTTTGATATCAGCCCAGCCCCATGGTCAACACGTGTATTTCTTGTCAAAACGCAAGCATCTTTGTATTTTAGGCTTATGGCTCTCCAAAACGATGTAGTTTTTGCCAAAACTGCACCAAAGTTTGTGTTTTATACCTAAATATCCTTTGAAAAACACCTAAATATCCTTTATTTCAAAGGAAATTCAATTGAGAATAAAATACAAAATAAATTCAATAAATCCACAAAAATATAAATAAATAAATAAATAATTCCTTTGACCCACAAATTCTTGTAAATTTTTCGAGGGTAAAATTGGAAAATAACTTTAAAATTTTCACAAATAAAATTATTGAAAATTTGGAGCGTTATAGTTGTACCCCACATAAGAAAAATTTTGTCCTCGAAATTTACGTGCATGAGTCAAACAACCAAGTGCTTAACCAGCACCAGAGATGTCATCCAGTATCAAAATACCGTTAGCCAAAACCACCAAGTAGAACCATCAAGTATGTCCATTAATCACATTTTCGAGCAGAAATTCTACCATACAATGTCAATCATAGACTTTAGTAGGTCAAAACAATAATCGTTGAGTCTCACTCAATCATCATCTACAATCTATCAACAGAATCCATGATTCATACCATTGATTATCATTGATACTTTCCTTCTCACACACCAAATATATATTCAAGTTCATTTAATCCTCTGAACATATCTCTGAGTACTAGAACCCAAAAATTATCAAAAAAGAAAAAAACAAGATCATCATTCCTATTTAGAAAACCTTAAGGCCAAAAAATCCATAACTATTTCCTGCTCCAGACCTCAAAACATTTCCTTTTTCTCACACCAAAACAGCTAAAATTGTATAATTTCCGGAACACACCTTAGGCACTAGAACTCGATCGTTACCAAAATGTCACAGTTACAATTCTATAACTTGGATTTCTCAAGACCCCAACATCATTGAATAACTCATACTCATGAGTCTTTCTCTCAAGCAATAATTAGCACAAGCATCAAAGTCTCTTTGACAAAGAGTCTAAGGCATTATTGTATCTCTCATCACATAATTAACAAACTAGCAATTGAATCGAAATAGTCGATATCCCTAAAAAATTAAACCTCAATGTAAACATACTATTGGCATCCTCATTAAACACATGAACTATAACCTCAACAAAAATTCATGATGAAAGATTTTTAATCACAAACACCATTAATATCTCAATTCTCAACAAAGTTAAGTACAAATATGCCATGTAATCAAACTCAAATTAAATAAAAAAGTTATCAACTCGGACTCTGAATAAGATTTAATCCATAAAATCATTTACAAGAAAATTCAAATCCACGAACTCAGGTAATCAGACCACAAATAACATGATTACCAAGATCACAAGAATCATATCCACAAGAATCATATTAGATCATCACTTCACATATGTAAAATCCAAAATTAAATCTCTGGTCCTTACTTGTATTGGCCAGTTCCTATTCTGAAACTTCCAGACATGTTACCATAGGTTAGCCTCTTCCGTTGACAACACATGGCTTACTAAATTACGCAAGCAATCTTGTCCGCCAAACCTATCAAAGCTTTAAAGCAACTTCGATGGTGCAAACACAAAGACAAGTAACATAAATAAAGATCAAAAGTCTACACCAACTTTGATAAAGCAGTGAATATTCCACAAAAAAAACTTTGCATGAGCCTAAGCTGTAAAGGCAAGCATGCCACTTCAAAAACGATACCGGGTCGTTCTAAACATCAGTAGGTGCGTGTCCTCTACCGGATCTATAGTACGACTCACTACATGAATTCATGATACAATGCGGCCGACGACCTAAAAAGGAGCAGACATATGCACATAAGAGCACAAAACAAATCAACACATCCCAAAAGATCTACAACTTAGCTAAACTACCAACTGAAACGGCCGTATCCTAAAATATCTAATTACATAAAAATACAATATAGATAATGACCAAATCGCCCTTCTCTACCCAGGATACGATATTAACAACATAAAACATGCCAAGATACACATACTCTTAATCAAGCGAAATCTGGCTCAATGCAAACCCATAATATAGTCATCATTCAAATATACAGTAAAATATACAATACAACGAGTTTGTAGCGGAAGATAAAAACATAAGAGAACATGTAAGTAATGGACTCTATGGATCCGACCCGACAAGAGGAAAACACCGCCACCTGCTAATATGCACTTTTAATCACCGAACAGTCAACCTGTATAAAAACGTGAGAGATGAGACCAACCACTGTCTCACCATAACAAATAAACCAGGATATACACATGTACAAGTCAACCACGAATACACTGATAAAGGCAAGCATGCCACTTCAAAAACGATACCGGGTCGTTCTAAACATCAGTAGGTGCGTGTCCTCTACCGGATCCATAGTACGACTCACTACATAAATTCATGATACAATGCGACCGACGACCTAAAAGGAAGCAGACATATGCACATAAGAGCACAAAACATATCAACACATCCCAAAAGATCTACAACTTAGCTAAACTACCAACTGAAACGGCCGCATCCTAGCTAATATGCACTTTTGATCACAGAATAGTCAGCCTGTATAAAAACGTGAGAGATGAGACCAACCACTGTCTCACCATAACAAATAAACCAGGATATACACATGTACAAGTCAACCACGAATACACTGATACACGGCAATAAAAAAACACAGTGCACAAAGAAAGTCATCATGAGTGCACATCACAAGTCATCAACAGAATTTTATCCAACGTTTGTATTTCAGCATCTTATTATGAATATGATCCTTAAGATTTTTTAGAGTTCGGTATTTCATTATTAGGGCCCTCTACTGTGGGCGTAGGGCGCAGTAGCGACTGATCAGTCTATGGCTCAATCCCAAAATAATAACACACCGGAAGGGGTAAGATCCAAAATAAGAGTAACCACTGAAACAACTCAAGTGACCGACGGCTCTTTGAGGGGTGCACTCAGTACATATTAAGACCAGGTACAAATAACCAAGAGGTACACCCACCTTCCCCAAGGCGACACCTCTCTGAAGGATGCTCTCAGTAACTAATCTAACCAAGGGGCGCATCCGTCTAATCCCCAATGCACCGTCTCTATAATCTCTTTTTTTTCCAACATAACTCTCGAGGAGCACCCTCTCTCCCGTTCGATGCTACCGGTCAACAGCCCCACAGTGGAAATTATTTATCTTTTAGTTTACCAGCTATATAAGTTGTTAATGTATTATGCAAAAGTAGTTATGTGCTCTTTACCAATTCTTATATCATATGTGCTCCATTTCTAACAGTACATCTCGTGTACTCAAACATTATGACAACATCATTAATACCATATCACAAGATAAAGCACACAACAATAATAACATCAATATGGCACCCAGTGCAGACAAGACATACAATATCACAAGCACACAGGCAAACAACACTCGAAACAAAACAAGGATTATCCTGTCATTTACCATGACCATAAACCCGACCATCGTAGGTAGTAATGGCATACCAAGATTTATAAGTCCTCACCTGAGACCTTAGATGCTAGTGCTTGTCCTGTTGTCCCTAATTATAACCAGAGCCTACACATATAAACACATGTATCCATGAAACACTAACCCCAATAGATCATGAGGTGCATGCATGCTATGCTCTAACCATTTAAGCTTATTGATGACAATCCTAAACCCAACACAGACTATAACATGAGTTAAGGTCTAAACTCACAGAGTATTTTTAATATTCAAAACTGTGTTATTCAACTAGGCTTGTTTCATGATACACCATGTGGCTCACCTCATGAAAATATTTTAAGTCTTTTTAGTTTTTAACAAACCTTTTTATGATTTATTTAAAACCCGGAAATGACTACCAAAACAAGTTGTCCAACACTGCAATCTCAATCATATATTAATATACTAATTCCAAGAATTAGATAAATATGGGCATTAAACCATTGGACCGTGTCCTACCCACATAGCAACACCATTCCAAATCATGAACCACAAAGCCTATTACAGAGTCCAATTAAGGGCACAAAGTCAAATTTAAAAATCAACATGAATTAAGATACCTTGTAACCCTTTTGGGAACCAACTATTGTTGAAACAAGTTATAAAGTTATTAATCAGGTCCTAAGACGTCCATGGCGTAGCATAACTATGTGGATAAAATAACGGTTTAATGAAAATGAGCTCATGTGCAATGCTCTAATGCAGACCTGATACACTCCACAACAAAATGTCTAAGTGCATTCAAAGGATTAACATCAAAGCATCAGCCTTTAGTCCACGTGTTGTACTACCTCAAACGACACATACATATATATATATATATGGATATATATCCTTAGGGTTAATTGGTCGACTCCTGATCACAAGACAAACCATTTAAAATATGTACCACCATAGAATTTGATTTGTAGAAGCCAACGAGAAAAAACTCAATAAGACCATGTATAACTTATGAATAAAAATAACAACACAACTCAATGCTAATCCAAGTGGCTATAAATCGGGCCATTACTCGTTCAATTTAATTGACCAGAGATCACGCTGAAGTTGATCGACGAGCCACTCAATCTACTACCGGAAAATGTCATAAGGACTTGGCTCCCATCAACACAACAACCCGACACCAAATTGTGCTGTCCAACCCATTCGCACCCACCAACATTACTCATCACCATCGTCAATCCGTCAAACCTAAACCCATAAACAAAACAAAAACCCAATCATTCATAAAGGCATCAGAGCCCTGTTAAGGCCAAACCAAACAAAAGAAAAAAAATAACAGAGGGGAAAGGAAACAAAACCCACACAAGGGAAAGAGGAGAAGAGAACACAGCGTCGGCTACTCAGGTTCAGTCGCTGTCTGCCAAGTCCACGCCATTTGTCATCCATAGATTTCCTCCTCGTCATGTCCCACTATAGTCGCACCACACTTCTCCCCATGTGCGTCCTGACCCGAAGCCGACTAAAGGGGAGTTGGCCGGCGGGAGGATAGGTCGAGGAGAGGGAGGAGTTGGTAACGGGAAATAGAAAATGGAGAGAAAACTCAGACGGAGAGAGAGAGAGAGAGAGAGAGAGAGATGTGAGGAAGAGAAGGAAAGAAAATTGAAAAGGGGAAGAGATGTGGGACGGCTATGCTCGGGTGAGAAGGAAGAGAATCGAAAAGAATGAGAGAGAGAAGGTGTAACGCCCCGATTTTCATTAACTGATTTTTTACGAAATTTTCAAATTTCCCGTATTTAATTTCTATTTTTACCCTTGTAGAATTTCTGGGAGTCTTTGGTTAAGAAATTTTTGTTATAATTAATTTATTCTCTTTGAAAATTATTTTTTTTACTTTTAGAATTTATCCTTATTCCGGTTGTTTGGGAACAATTGGAGTTCCGGGGTGAAATGTGGAGTTTATCGTAGTTTCACCAAAACTACGTCGTTTTGGATTAAAGTAAGGAAAAAAATAAAATAAAAATAAAAATAAAATAAAAAACCTAATCTTATGCGCGCGTTGACCAGGGGAGTTGACCGCGCCTTAGACCAAAACGACGTCGTTTTGGTCAAGGCCGGCCAACCCTAACCCTTCCCTCTTTCTTTTCTCTTCTCTTTCTCTTCTATTCTTTCTTTTCTTTTCTCGAACGTAGCCGCGGCCGTTCCCCCACTTTTCTGTTTTCTCTTCCTTCTTTTCCTTTTCTGGTTCCTTCTTCCTCCCCGACTAAACACCATCACCGTCGCCCTTCGCTCTCCTCTTTGAGCCGTTGCCCTCCACCTCTTGAATCGGCACCGCCGCAGCCGAGAACGCAGACCAGAACTGCTACTAGTGGCCGCGACGAGCAGTACCTGTGTGTGGTTGCGAGGAGTCACCGCCGCCTGGTAAGTCTCGCCGCCTCCTTTGCTTTTGCCTTCTCTTCGTCTTTGTTGTTGGGGAATTAACCCGTTTGGGTTCTTTTCTTTGGGGTTGTTGCGGCAGATGCGTGGCTGCTGAGGGCGGTGTTTGGTGTGTTCCTGTTGGCTGGAATCGGGCTGGTGGTTTGTGTCGGGGCATGGCTCTCAAGAGTTGGGCTTGCGGGTTGCCGACAAGGTAGGCCACGCCGCCCCTGTCTCCTCTCTTCCCTCCTTCTCCTTTTTGTTGGGTTGTGTGCGGGTACTAACCCGATCCAGATTTCCTTTGGTTGTTGTTGCTGGCGGCCGGACAGAGGCAGAGGATGGCGGGTGCAGGTTTGGTTCGTTGGTGGCGTGTTTGGCCGGAGTGAGGCCTGTTGTTGGTTCCTGTGTTGCCTCAGGTCGGGGTGGTGGCTGCCGGATTTGGTTGGCTGTTGCGGGTTTGTCTCGGACAGAGAGGCTATAGTACGGGTATGGACTGTGGGAGCACGATTTTTGGGTAAGGACTCAATATGTTCATTCTTCCTTTTTCTTCAATTCGTGTTAATGTTTGTGGTGGGTGAGTTTTGATTTGAATGTTGCGTTGGTGCTTGGTGTGTGGTCGGTAGAGTTGTTTGTGTTTCTGGTTTGGGGCCAACGAGGTTGGTTTTGGACGGGATACTGCAGATCCGGGTTGGACTGTTGATTCGAATAGTCGGGGTTCCTTTCTCTTGGTTGTTGTGGTATTTTTCGGCGAGGCAGTTACCGGAATCCAGCGGAATGGGCTTCTAGTTCTGAGGATGTTATTATGGCTAGGTGAGGACTTATAAACCTTTGTATGCATTACTGCCTACAATGCTCGGTTAATAAACTTGGAACATGAAGTGGTAATACTTGGTTGGTATTGTATGCTATATGCATGTATGCTTGCTGTGTTGGTGTTCCTGTGTGCACTTGTATCTTAATGATAATACCTTGATGCAGTATGTCTGATTACGTGTATTACGTGCCTGTTTGATATGATATGCCAATTGAGCATGAGTTTGTTGGTTATGTGATATAACATGTGATATGACTTTGTGGTTCGTGTGGTGACTTGAGGGCTGGAGGCCCAGATTTGAGAATAAGAAATTAAATCCACACAACCTGTTTGATTATAACGTATGGCAAAACCCTTTATGCATAATTGAGAATAACGAATTATAATAATTCTACTGTGGGGCTGTTGACCGGTTGGTTCGAGCAGGAAGTGATACCCCTCGAGATTTCATGCGGGATAGCGTGGTATATGCGGTTTAGCATATGGGTCTGTGATGACCGGTTCTACCTCCCTCTTTCTATCTCCCCCTTTCTACCTCCCTCTTTCTCTCTGTCTATCTCTCTCTCTGATTGTATTGGGCCTTGCCCTGATTTTATTGGGCTTATGCCCTGGTTGTCTCATGAGACGGGACCGAGCTCAACGCACACAGTAGAGGGCCCTAATAAAATATTTAAACCTAATAACAAAGATAATAATATAAGTAATGATAAGTGATGGTTTGAAGTTTGATGATGTCTTGTTTTGTGCATTGTGGTTGCTGATGCTTGATGCCGGTGTACTTGTAGTTGATTTGTATTTGTATACACTGGTTTATTGTTTGCGGTGAGACAGTGGTTGGTCTCACCCCCTCACAGTCTTTTTCAGGTTAACTGCTCATTGAACAGTGGTGCATATCAGCAGGTGGCGGGCTTTTCTCCTCGGGTCGGATCCATAGAGTTCACTGCATACATGTTACTATATGTTTTGTCTTCCGCTGCATACTCGCTTTCTTGTATTATTTATTATTTGATTAAATGTTGATCATGATGTTGATATCGTATCCCGGGTAGAAGGGCATTTCGATCACTTCTTATGTTGTAATTAATTTAATGAGTTACTTGGGATATGGGTGTTTGGTTGACGATTTTTTTTCGTGTCCTAGGGATGATAAGGGCAATTTGGTCATTTTATATTTAAATTCTATTTTATATTATAAATTGGGACACGGGCGTTTCAGTTGGTAGCGGAGCAGGCTGTAGATCCTTTGGGATGTTTGGATACGTGTTTTTCACTTATGTGCATAAGTCTACTCCTGTTTGAGTCGGTTGTTGCATTTGTCAAATGCATTCATATAGTGAGTCGTACTATGGATCCGGTGGAGGACACGCACCTGCTGAGGATCGGAGTGGCCCGATATTGTTGTTGAAATGATATGTTTATCTTTACAGCTTAGGCTGTTGTAAGGCTTATTTTGTGGAATATCCACTGCTTTATCGGAGTCGGTGTAGACTCTCGATTCTTTACTTACGCTTTTGTGTCGGTGTGAGTACACCGTTGCTGCTTTTTCCTAAGTTGTTACTGGAAGGGGTTTCCCTACGGTAACATGTTTGATAGTTCCTGAAATGGAAGTGGTCAATACAAGTAAGAACCATCGGTTTTGTTTTGGAGTTTACATCTATCAAAAGATGATCTGATGTGATACTTGTAGATATGATTCTTGTAATCTTGGTGATCATATTATTTGTGGTCTGATTTGCTGAGCTCAAGGATTTGAATTTACTTGTGATTTGTTATATGGATTAAATCCTGTTCGGAGTTCGAGATGATTTCTTGAATTAATTTGAGGATGATCTAATGATATGTTTGAGAAATTATATTTTAAAGATACTTGGGGAAATTAATCTTGTGAGTTTTGGGGTATTAATGGTGATTGTGATAAGAAGGTTTTGACCATGAATGTTGGCTGAAGTTATAGTTCGTGTGCTAGATGAGGATGTTGATAGTATGTTTACATTGAGGTTTAACTTTGAGGTGATCTCGGGTGTTGTGATTCAACTGCTAGTTTGTCAATTATGTGATGAGAGATATAGTGATGTTTTGAGTTCTTCGTCAAATTTTTTTTTTGGTATTCATGTTATGTGTGGCTTGGGGGGAGAGATTCATGATTGTGAGTTATGAGAGGATGTTTGGGTCTTGAAGAACCCAAGGTCTAGAATGATAACTGGGATACTTCGGTAGGGACCGGGTTTTAGTGCCTAAGGTATGATCCGGGATACATATGAGTTTGGTTGAGTTAGTGTGTGATAGAGAAAATACATTGAAGTTCAGATCATGAAATTGATTATGAATTTTTGGTTTTGAGGTATTCACATTGGGAATGGTGATCTGGTTACGTAGGTAACAATTTGAGATTCTGTTATTTGAAGATGTGCTTAATGGATTATAAGATTGGATATAGTTGGTTGATTGATGATAAATGAAATGGTTTATGGATTCTGGTATTGATAATGTTGATGATGATTGGATAAGACTCTTGGGTTAGTGCTTGATGTTATGTTCTGTTGATCATGGTTGACTAAAGTCGATGATTGAGATGGTATATTGGAGATCTTATCTGGAAAGGTGAATGATGGACATGATGGTTCTACTTGGTAGATCGGCCAGCGGTACTTTGATACCGGATGACACTTGTTGTGTCAAGGAAGCATTTTGTTACTTGATGCTCGTACGTAAATTTCGAGGACGAAATTTTGTTGAGTGGGGTAGAACTGTAACGCCCCGATTTTCGTTAACAGATTTTTACGGAATTTTCAAATTTCCCGTATTTAATTTCCATTTTTACCCTTGTAGAATTTCTGGGAGTCTTTGGTTAAGAAATTATTGTTATAATTAATTTATTCTTTTTGAAAATATTATTTTTTTTCTTTTAGAATTTATCCTTATTCCGGTTGTTTGGGAACAATTGGAGTTCCGGGGTGAAATGTGGAGTTTATCGTAGTTTCACTAAAACTACGTCGTTTTGGATTAAAGTAAGAAAAAAATAAATAAAAAAAAACCTAATCTTATGCGCGCGTTGACCAGGGGAGTTGACCGCGCCTTAGACCAAAACGACGTCGTTTTGGTCAAGGCCGGCCAACCCTAACCCTTCCCTCTTTCTTTTCTCTTCTCTTTCTCTTCTATTCTTTCTTTTCTTTTCTCGAACACAGCCGCTGTCGTTCCCCTATTTTTCTCTTTCCTCTTCCTTCTTTTCCTTTTCTAGTTCCTTCTTCCTCCCCGACTAAACACCATCGCCGTCGCCCTTCGCCCTCCTCTTTGAGCCGTCGCCCTCCACCTCTTGAATTGGCACCGCCGCAGCCGAGAACGCAGACCAGAACTGCTACTAGTGGCCGCGACGAGCAGTACCTGTGTGTGGTTGCGAGGAGTCGCCGCCGCCTGGTAAGTCTTGCCGCCTGCTTTGCTTTTGCCTTCTCTTCGTCTTTGTTGTTGGGGAATTAACCTGTTTGGGTTCTTTTCTTTGGGGTTGTTGCGGCAGATGCGTGGCTGTTGAGGGCGGTGTTTGGTGTGTTCCTGTTGGCTGGAATCGGGCTGGTGGTTTGTGTCGGGGCATGGCTCTCGAGAGTTGGGCTTGCAGGTTGCCGACAAGGTAGGCCACGCCGCCCCTGTCTCCTCTCTTCCCTCCTTCTCCTTTTCGTTGCGGTTGTGTGCGGGTACTAACCCGATCCAGATTTCCTTTGGTTGTTGTTGCTGGCGGCCGGATAGAGGCAAAGGATGGCGGGTGCAGGTTTGGTTCGTTGGTGGCGTGTTTGGCCGGAGTGAGGCCTGGTGTTGGTTCCTATGTTGCCTCAGGTCGGGGTGGTGGCTGCCGGATTTGGTTGGCTTTTGCGGGTTTGTCTCGGACAGAGAGGCTGTAGTACGGGTATGGACTATGGGAGCACGATTTTTGGGTAAGGACTCAATATGTTCATTCTTCCTTTTTCTTCAATTCGTGTTAATGTTTGTGGTGGGTGAGTTTTGATTTGAATGTTGCGTTGGTGCTTGGTGTGTGGTCGGCAGAGTTGTTTGTGTTTCTGGTTTGGGGCCAACGAGGTTGGTTTTGGATGGGATACTGCAGATCTGGGTTGGACTGTTGATTCGAATAGTCGGGGTTCCTTTCTCTTGGTTGTTGTGGTATTTTCCGGCGAGGCAGTTACCGGAATCCGGCGGAACGGGCTTCGAGTTCTGAGGATGTTATTATGGCCAGGTGAGGACTTATAAACCTTTGTATGCATTACTGCCTACAATGCTCGGTTAATAAACTTGGAACAAGAAGTGGTAATACTTGGTTGGTATTGTATGCTATATGCATGTATGCTTGCTGTGTTGGTGTTCCTGTGTGCACTTGTATCTTAATGATAATACCTTGATGCAGTATGTCTGATTACGTGTATTACGTGCCTGTTTGATATGATATGCCAGTTGAGCATGAGTTTGTTGGTTATGTGATATAACATGTGATATGACTTTGTGGTTCGTGTGGTGACTTGAGGGCTGGAGGCCCAGATTTGAGAATAAGAAATTAAATCCACACAACCTGTTTGATTATAACGTATGGAAAAACCCTTTATGCATAATTGAGAATAACGAATTATAATAATTCTACTGTGGGGCTGTTGACCGGTTGGTTCGAGCAGGAAGTGATACCCCTCGGGATTTCATGCGGGATAGCGTGGTATATGCGGTTTAGCATATGGGTCTGTGATGACCGGTTCTACCTCCCTCTTTCTATCTCCCCCTTTCTACCTCCCTCTTTCTCTCTGTCTATCTCTCTCTCTGATTGTATTGGGCCTTGCCCTGATTTTATTGGGCTTATGCCCTGGTTGTCTCATGAGACGGGATCGAGCTCGACGCACACAGTAGAGGGCCCTAATAAAATATTTAAACCTAATAACAAAGATAATAATATAAGTAATGATAAGTGATGGTTTGAAGTCTGATGATGTCTTGTTTTGTGCATTGTGGTTGCTGATGCTTGATGCCGGTGTACTTGTAGTTGATTTGTATTTGTATACACTGGTTTATTTGTTTGCGGTGAGACAGTGGTTGGTCTCACCCCCTCACAGTCTTTTTCAGGTTAACTGCTCATTAAGCAGTGGTGCATATCAGCAAGTGGCGGTGCTTTTCTCCTCGGGTCGGATCCATAGAGTTCACTGCATACATGTTACTATATGTTTTGTCTTCCGCTGCATACTCGCTTTCTTGTATTATTTATTATTTGATTAAATGTTGATCATGATGTTGATATCGTATCCTGGGTAGAAGGGCATTTCGATCACTTCTTATGTTGTAATTAATTTATTGAGTTACTTGGGATACGGGTGTTTGGTTGACGATTTTTTTTCGTATCCCGGGGATGATAAGGGCAATTTGGTCATTTTATATTTAAATTCTATTCTATATTATAAATTGGGACACGGGCGTTTTAGAAGGGTTTCACACGCAAGCCACAACCAACAATAAAACGACGTCGTGATACTTTCAAGCTTTGTCCAAAACAACGTCACTTTTGATATCAGCCCAACCCCATGGTCAACGCGTGAGCTTCTTGTCAAAACGCAAGCATCTTTGTGTTTTAGGCTTATGGCTCTTCAAAACGATGTAGTTTTTGCCAAAACTGCACCAAAGTTTGTGTTTTATACCTAAATATCCTTTGAAAAACACCTAAATATCCTTTATTTCAAAGGAAATTCAATTGATAATAAAATCCAAAATAAATTCAATAAATCCACAAAAATATAAATGAACAAATAAATAATTCCTTTGACCCAAAAATTCTTGTAAATTTTCCTAGGGTAAAATTGGAAAATAACTTTAAAATTTTCATGAATAAAATTATTGAAAATTTGGAGCGTTACAGTTCTACCCCACTTAAGAAAAATTTTGTCCTCGAAATTTGCGTGCATGAGTCAAGCAACCAAGTGCTTAACCAGCACCAGAAGTGTCATCCAGTATCAAAATACCGTTAGCCAAAACCACCAAGTAGAACCATCAAGTATATCCATTAGTCACATTTTCGAGCAGAAATTCTACCATACAAAGTCAATCAATGTCTTTAGTAGGTCAAAACAATAATCGTTCAGTCTCACTCAATCATCATCTACAATCTATCAACAGAATCCATGATTCATACCATTTATTATCATTGATACTTTCCTTCTCTCATACCAAATATATATTCAAGTTCATTTAATCCTCTGAACATATCTCTGAGTACAAGAACCCCAAAATTATCAAAAAAAAAAAAGATCATCATTCCTATTTAGAAAACCTTATGGCCAAAAAATCCATTCCAAACCTCAAAACATTTCCTTTTTCTCACACCAAAACAGCTAAAATTGTATAATTTCCGGAACACACCTTAGGCACTAGAACTCGATTGTTACCGAAATATCACAGTTACAATTCTATAACTTGGATTTCTCAAGACCCCAACATCATTGCATAACTCATACTCATAAGTCTATCTCTCAAGCAATAATTAGCACAAGCATCAAAGTCTCTTTGCCAAAGAATTTAAGGCATCATTGTATCTCTCGCCACATAATTAACAAACTAGCAATTGAATTGCAATACTCGATATCGCCTCAAAAATCAAACCTCAATGTGAACATACTATTGACATCCTCATTCAACACATGAACTATAACCTCAACAAAAATTCATGATAAAATAATTTTAATCACAAACACCATTAATATCTCAATTCTCAACAAAGTTAAGTACTCAAGCATAGACACTTCTCCAAATACGCCATTTAATCAAACTCAAATTAAATAAAAAAGTTATCAACTCGGACTCTGGATTATATACAAGAAAATTCAAATTCACAAACTCAGGTAATCAGACCACATATAACATGATTACCAAGATCACAAGAATCATATCCACAAGAATCACATTAGATCATCACTTCACATATGTAAAATCCAAAATTAAATCTCTGGTCCTTACTTGTATTGGCCAGTTCCAATTCTGAAACTTCCAGACATGTTACCATAGGTTAGCATCTTCTGTTGACAACACAGGGCTTACTAAATTACGCAAGCAATCTTGTCCACCAAACCTATCAAAGCTTTAAAGAAACTTCGATGGTGTAAACACAAAGACATGTAACATAAATAAAGATCAAAAGTCTACACCAACTTTGATAAAGCAGTGGATATTCCACAAAACAAACTTTGCAAGAGCCTAAGCAGTAAAGGAAAGCATGCCATTTCAACAACGATACCGGGTCGTTCCAAAGATCAGTAGGTGCGTGTCCTCTATCGGATCCATAGTATGACTCACTACATGAATTCATGGTACAGTGCGACAGACGACCTAAAAAGTAGCAGACATACGCACATAAGAGCACAAAACATATCAACACATCCCAAAAGATCTACAACTTAGCTAAACTACCAACTGAAACGGTCGTATCCTAAAATATCCAATTATATAAAAATACAATATAGATAATGACCAAATCGCCCTTCTCAACCTAGGATACGATATTAACAACATAAAACATGCCAAGATACACATACTCATAATCAAGCGAAATCTGGCTCAATGCAAACTCATAATATAGTCATCATTCAAATATAAAGTAAAATATACAAT
The DNA here is from genome assembly GCA_028386065.3 of Turnera subulata. Classification (NCBI taxonomy): domain Eukaryota; kingdom Viridiplantae; phylum Streptophyta; class Magnoliopsida; order Malpighiales; family Passifloraceae; genus Turnera; species Turnera subulata. The sequence goes on from JAKUCV010006169.1 coordinate 111,366, forward strand.
ACAACAAGTTTGTAGCGGAAGACAACAACATAAGAGAACATGTAAGTAATGGACTCTATGGATCCGACCCGACAAGAGAAAAACACCGCCACCTGCTAATATGCACTTTTGATCACCGAATAGTCGACCTGTGTAAAAAACGTGAAAGATAAGACCAACCACTGTCTCACCATAACAAATAAACCAGGATATACAGATATACAAGTCAACCATGAATACACTGGTACACGGCAATAAAAACCACAGTGCACAAAGAAAGTCATCATCAGTGCACATCACAAGTCATCAACAGACTTTTATCCAACGTTTGTATTTCAACATCTTATTATGAATATGATCCTTAAGATTTTTTAGAGTTGTATATTTCATTATTAGGGCCTTCTACTGTGTGCGTCTGGTGCGGTAACGACTGATCAGTCCAGGGCTCATACCCAAAATACTAACATATCGGAAGTTGTAAGACCCGAAATAAGACTAACTACTGAAACACCTCAAGTGGCCGACGGCTCTCTGAAGGGTGCACATCACAAGTAGTCAACAGACTTTTATCCAACGTTTGTATTTCAACATCTTATTATGAATATGATTCTTAAGATTTGGTAGAGTTGTATATTTCATTATTAGGGCCCTCTACTGTATGCGTTGGGTGCGGTAGCGACTGATCAGTCCAGGGCTCAAACCCAAAATACTAACACATCGGAAGTTGTAAGACCCGAAATAAGACTAACCACTAAAACACCTCAAGTGGCTGATGGCTTTCTAAGGGATGCACTCAGTACATACTAAGACCAGGTATAAATAACCAAGGGGTACACCCACTTTCCCCAAGGCTGTGCCTCTCTTAAGGATGCTCTCAGTAACTAATCTAACCAAGGGGCGCATCTGTCTAATCCCTAAGGCACCGTCTCTATAATCTTTTTTTTTTCAACACAACTCCCGAGGGGTACCCTCTCTTCCGCTCGAAGCTGCCGATCAACATCCCCATAACAGAAATTATTTGTCTTTTAGTTTACCAATTCTATGAGTTGTTATTATATTATGCATAAAGTAGTTGTGTGCTCTTTACCAATTCTTGTCTCATGTGTGCTCCTTTTCTAACAGTACATCTCATGTACTCAAACATGATGACAACATCATCGATACCATATCACAAGATAAAGCACACAACAGGAATAACATCAATATGGCACCCAGTGTAACGCCCCGAATTTTCATAATTGGATTTTCGGAATTTTGGAAATTTTTATTCCAATTTTGCCCTTGAGGAATTTCCGGGTTTTTGGACAAGGAAATAAATTATTTTACCTTGGCTATAAGGGAATTAAGACGATGGTATGACGGGTTCGGCTTTCGTTGGAGTTTAATCGGGTTTCGGAGTTGAGAATTACACCTTGAGGAAGTTTCACCGAAACTACGTCGTTTTGGGAAATGTTAAAAAAAAAAACAAAAGGGATATGAGGGTGTTGACCAGGCAGGGCATTGACCGCGCCTAAGCAGACGACGGGTCGTCCACTAGGGCAGCCAACCCTAGCCGGTCCCCCTTTCCTCCCTTCTTCTCTTTTCTCTTTCTCCTTCCCTTTCTTTCTTTGGCCGCCGCACCCCTACCCTTCTCCTTCTTCCTCTCTCTCTTTCTTCTCCCTCTTCTTCTCTCCTTCTCTCCCTTCCTTTTCCTTCTTCCTTTTCTCTCTCCCTTCTCTTCCCTTCTTCCTCCCTCTCGCTCTCTCTTCCTCTTCCCTCTCTCATTCCCTTCCGCCATCCTCACCACCTTGCTCTCTCTTCCTCACACTCAACTCGCCGCCACCAACACTCTTTCTTCCTTCTTCGTGAGCCGCCGCCGCCGCACCTGTGCAAGGGGAGAGCTGCTCACGGAGGAGTTGTGACGAGGGCCGGAGGGGCTTCGGTTTGGGTTGTCGGTAAGCCCTGCTCCTCTTCGTTTCTTTTCCTTTTTCCTTACTCTTCCATGGTCTGATGTCGGTGTGTGCGTGTTTGTTGTGGTGCACGGTTTGTTGCGGGTTTGTCGGCTCGATGGGGGGCGGATCTGTGTTTTTGGTGGCCGGTATTGGTGGTGCTCGGTGTGGCGTTGCTGCTAGTGTTTGTTTTGCAGCGGGTGCGTGAGTGGCTCGCCGGCGTTGGTGCTTGCGTGTGTGAGTGAAGTGCTGGGTGTGACGGGCAGTGAAGGTGCTCGGGTGCGTGTGTGTGTTCCACCGGCAGAGAAGTGGAGGTTCGGGTTGGCAGTGAATTTTCCGGGTAAGGGCCCTTTGGTTTTCTTCTTTTGCAATTCGTTTTAAGGATCTGCGTGGTAGAGTATTGTGTATTTTTGTTTGGGGTGATGTGAATATGTTGTTGTTGATGGTTGTGGCAGTTTTTGGGTGCTTTCTGGCGAGTTCACCGGAATCCGGTGAAGGCTCGGGAATTTTCCGGCGAAGGTTCGGGTTTGGATTCCGACACTTAACGGTATACTTAGATGTATAATTCGTGTTTATTCATGGCATGTACTAACAATTCGGAATTGGGTTATGTAATTAGCTGTGTTTAGTGGAAACCGGGAGTGTGAGTAGTATGAGGCTGGTAATTACCGACACGGGTAGAACCTTAGGCCGGGAATCCTTGGCTTGGATTGACCTTGGACTTAAGTAACGGGCTTTGAGCCCAATCCTCTAAATGGTTAAATAAGGACTTAAGGAAGTGGGCTTTAGGCCCGGAAATTGAATTTGGGCTTAGATTGGGCTTTAGGCCGGAAACCCGTAAAGAACATAATGAGTGGGCCATAGGCCTGGGAACTACTCTTGGACTTAGTTGGGCTTAAGCCTGGTGAACCTTAGGTCCCGATACTCGGAGTTTTGGTGAGAGAACATTAAGTCGGGTTTAGACCCGGGAATTTCTTAATTGGCTAACTAGGGACGGGTTTAACTCAGTTGAGCATTATAGGTACACGCATGCACGTTTTATTGTAATTGTTTGTAATTTGTTGTGTGTGCCGGTATTCAGGCACGAGTAATACCTCGGGAGCTGGAGGATCTGTTTTGGGAAAAGCTCCACAGGACAATCGTCGTTGAGGTGACTTTATACGTCTTTTTATGTCTGTATGCATGAGCTTGTTGGATTGGTTTGTTTGAGTTGCATGCTTGTTTGCTAACATGCTGTAATCTGTATTGTGTGCCTAAGTGTATTATTTGCTTATGAGCTGGATGTTTGGATTTGTTATGGATTATAACATGTGGTGTGATTTTGGGTGTTTTGTGTGATGTATTGTGGGTCGGAGACCCAGTGATCTGTTTGAGCTATTTTATCACACAACCCTATTAAATCACAATCCCTTGGCACACATGAACTCATAATTTGTGAATAAGAATAATGTACAGTAGAAGTTAGGCTACTGTGTGCTGATGACCAGTTGTTTCGAGTGGGAAGTGATACCCCTCGGGTTTGCTTGCGGATTAGCAAGTGTTATGCGGATTTGCATATGGGTCTGTAATGACTGGTTCTACCTCCCTCCTTCTACCTCCCCCTTTCTACCTCCCTCTTTCTCTCTGTCTCTCTCTCTCTCTATGGATATGTTTGGGCTTCGTGCCTGGTTTTTATTTGGGCTTATGCCTGGTTGTCTCATGAGACGGGACCGAGCTCGACGCACACAGTAGGGGGCCCTGAATAATGAATTATAATAAGAAAACTTAACACACAACAGATGGAGAATAATGAATTGTTTGCTTGATTGGCTTGGCATGTTAGTACTGGTTGTTGTATGTTGCTTACTAGTTTTGTTGCTCTTCCTTCCATTCGGACTTGATCTGCACACCTTCATAAATAGATTTATATTGCTCACTGAGTAGGCGACTCACATAATCGCCAACGTTGTTTTTCAGACTTTAGATAGCGTGCAGTCACTTTCCATCCTTCCAGAGTACGGACGTGGTTATCTCAGCAGGTAGCTGTGCTTGATCTCCCGGTTGGATCCATAGAGTCGGCATGCATGTTGTTTTGTTTCTCTTATTTTTACTCCGTTTGTTCTTCCGCTGCATTGGATTTTTATTGAGATGTCTATTGATTTTGGATTACATTATCGGCGGGTTGCCGGGTTTATGTATTGATGATGTTTCGGCAGGATGCCGGGTTGTTTTGTGGCTCGTTAAGCCGGATTGATTTGCTCTTTATGACATCTCGTTTTAATTAAGAATTTTGGATATTGTTGATATTGGATTTCGTGTTCCGGGTTTCAGGGGTATTTTGGTAATTTCCTTTATTTAAGTATTTTATTTGTAAAATTGGGACACGGGTGTTTCACCCAGTGCAGACAAGACATACAATATCACAAGCACACAGGCAAACAACACTCGAAATAAAACAATGATTACCTTGTCATTTACCATGACCATAAACCTGAGCATCGTAGGCAGTAATGACATACCAAGGTTTGTAAGTCCTTACCTGAGACCTTAGATGCTAGTGCTTGTCCTGACGTCCCTAAGTATAACTAGAGCCTACACATATAGACACATGTATTCATGAAACACTAACACCAATAGGTCATGAGGTGCATGCATGCTATGCTCTAACCATTTAAACTTATTGATGATGATCCTAAACCCAACACAGACTATAGCATGAGTTAAGGTCTAAACTCGCAGAGTATATTTAATATTCAAAACCGTGTTATTCAACTAGGCTTGTATCATGATACGCCATGTGGTTCACCTCACTGCAAATATCTTAAGTCGTATTAGTTTTCAACAAACCTTTTTTATGGTTTATTTAAAACCCAAAAATGACTACCAAAACAAGTTGTCCAACACTGCAATCTCAATCATATATTAAATTTACTAATTCCCAGAATTAGATAAACATGGGCATTGAAGAATTGGACCGTGTCCTACCCATACAGCAACACCATTCTAAATCATGAACCACAAAGCCTATTATAGAGTCTAATTGAGTAGGGACACAAAGTTAAATTTAAAAAATGAGCATGAATTAGGACACCTTATAACCCTTTTGGGAACCAGCTGTCATTGAAACAAATTTTAAAGTTATCAATCAATTGCTAAGACGCCCATAGCCTAGTATAACTATGTGGATAAATTAATAGTTTAATAAAAAAACATGCTCATGTGCAATGCTCTAATGCGGACCTGATACACTCCATAACAAAATGTCAAACTGCATTCGAAGGATTAACATCAAAGCATCAGCCTTTAGTCTACGTGTTGTACTACCCCAAAAGACACGCACATATATGTGTGGATCTATATATATTCTTACGGTTAATTGGCCGACTCCTGACCATAAGACAAACCATTTAAAACATTTACCACCACAGAATTCAATTTGCAGAAGCAAACGAGCAAAAACTTGATAAGACCATGTATAACTTATAAATAAAATAACAACGTATCTCAATGCTAATCCAAGTGTCTATAAATCGGGGTCACTACCCGTTCAATTGAATCGGCCAAAGATCATGCTGAAGTTGATCGACGAACCACTCAATCTACTGTCGAAAAACATCACAAGGACTTGGCTTTCATCAACACAACAACCCGACACCAAACTGTGCCGTCGAACCCATTCGCACCCACCAACACAACTTATCACCATCGTCAATCCGTCAAACCGAAACCTATAATCAAAATAAAAACCCAATCATTCACAAAGACATCAAAGCCCGGTTAAGAAAAAAAAAACAACAGAGGGGAAAGGAAACAAAACACCACACAAGGGAAAGAGGAGAAGAGAGACAGCGTCGGCTACCCAGGTTCAGTCACTATCCGTCAAGTCTTCGCCATCTATCATCCATAGCATTTCTCTCTGTCATGTCCCAGTGTAGTCGAACCACACTTCCCCCCACGTGCGTCGCGACCCGAAGCCGACTAGAGGGCAGTTGGCCAGCGGGAGGATAGGTGGAGGAGAGGGGAGAGCTGGTAACGGAAAAATGAAAATGGAGAGAAAACTCAGACGGAGAGAGAGAGAGAGAGATGTGAGGAAGAGAATAAGAGAAAATTGAAAAGGGGAACTAATGAGAGACGGTTATGCTCGGGTGAGGAAGAGAATCGAAAAGATTGAGAGAGAGAAGGGTTTCACACCCAAGCCACAACCAACAATAAAATGACATCGTTTTACTTTCAAGCTTTGTCCAAAACGACGTTACTTTGGATATCAGCCTAGCCCCTCAGTCAACGCGTGAGCTTTTAGGCTTAAGGCTCTCCAAAACGACGTAGTTTTGCCAAAACTACACTAATTTTTGTGTTTCACACCTAAATATCCTTTATTTCAAAGGAAAATCCAATTGAGAATAAACTCCAAAATAAATTCAATAAATCCACGAAAGATAAATAAATAAATAAATAATTTCTTTGAAAAATTTTTTTTTGTAAATTTTACGAGGGTAAAATTGGAAAATAACTTTAAAAATTTTAATAAATAAAATTATCAAAAATTTGAGGCATTATAGTCCATCTCCTCTTGGATCCAATTTAGATTTTCTTTACTTAGGAAACCTCTCCTTTCTAAAGTGTACCCAAACCTAATCTGAAGGCTCAAACTTTATCCGTCGTTGCCCTTGATTAGCTCTTTGAGCATACTTCTCATTTTTTTTATTTCAATGTGCTTGCTAGCCTTCTCATGAATGAACTTGTCTTTCTAGTCTTCAACACAAGAAGGGGATGGAACAAATTCCTTTTCTTGTGTCGAAATAATAATGATTTGTTATTCCGTACGTCAAAGATTTCGATACTTTTGGACATGCTTCCTTTGCTCTGCTTTTTTTCTTCGGACATATTTGGCATGGTGCTCGAACCTTGTTCAGAGATATTTTTCCTGGTATTAATCCAGATTTAGACGATCAAGTAGAATTTGGAGCATTTTCTATTAATATAAATATGGAATATACTAAGATTTCATTAATATAATGACAAATGCTAGATCTTTCTAGAGGATATTTTCCTCTATACGATATATGAGGATCCCTGCTAAGCATTCATGGCTGAATGGTTAAAGCACCCAACTCATAATTGGTGAATTCGTAGATTCAATTTCTACTGGATTCAAAAAGAAATCGATGTGATTTAAGTTAGAATCTATATGGGATTTCGCAAATCCTATTTTTCAACAAAAAAAAAGAGAGGCCAATTCCAATCTTTTTAGATTCGAATTATTACGAAAGGGTAGTAAAGATATAATACGAGCTTGTTTTATAGCAATAGTAATTAATCGTTGTTGTTTTAAAGTCAATTTCGTCACCCGTCTAGCTAATATTTTTCCTTGTTGACTAATAAATTGACTAATTAAACTTACGTTTGGACGTTTCCCTAGCCAACATTTCGATCCGGCTAGACCCAAACTTTTATGGGTCACCCCTAGATTCACTACTTATCCGACTGTTACTGAGCAGTTTTGGGATATTAAACGAACCACGCCCCCCAAGGGGTGGCGGGTTTTTTTCTCCCAATTGGGGCCTTCCCCGCACCACCCCCATGGGGATGGTCTACCGGGTTGCTGCCTATCTACATTAACAATCTCATTCAAAGGTAAAGACAACAAATCTAAAGGGGTTAGCGGATTAAAACCATACACAATCTCTAATCGAGAATGACCTGTAGAAGAATGAATGCTCCTATTATAAACAAACACAATCAATGGCAAACAATCTTCCCAAGTTTTCAAATTTTCACCCACAACAGCATGCAATAAAGATGCTAAAGTTCTATTTACCACTTCAGTTTATCCATCAGTTTGAGGGTGAAAAGCAAAAGAAAATAACAACTTGGTCTCTAATTTACTCCATAAAACACGCCAAAAGTGACTCAAGTATTTAGTATCTCTATTAGAAACAGTTGTTTCAGGAATCCATGCCAACGAACTACATCCCTAATGAACATATCAACAATATGAGTAGCATCATCAGTTTTATAACAAGCAATAAAATGAGCCATCTTACTAAACTTATCAGTAACAACAAAGATGTTATCTCTACCTTTCCTAGTCTTAGGCAATCCTATCACAAATCCATCGAAATATTAGTCCAAGGATGATTAGGGATAGTAAAGGAGTGTATAAACCATGTGGTTGCACCTTAGATTTGGCGTGTCGATATGTAACACATCCATTACAAACCTGCTCAACATTATTCTTCATATTAGGTCAATAAAAATATTCCTGCAGAATTTCAAAAGTTTTAGCAATACCAAAGTGACCCATCAAACCACCATCATGCGATTTCCTAACAATAAACTCACGCATAAAACAAGATGGAATACAAATTTTTCCTTCACGAAATAAATTACCATCATCTCTATAAAATTTTTGAAAACTAGATTGTTTACATGCATCATAGACAAGTCAGGATCAAATTTATACAATTCTTTGACATACTCAAATCCAATTAACTTAGAACTAAGAGAAGACATTAAAGCATACCTCCTAGATAATGGATCAACAATCACATTATCCTTACCTTGCTTGTACCTCACAAAATAAGGAAATGTTTCAATGAATTCCATCCACTTGGCATGCCTCTTGCCCAGCTTACCTTGGCTCTTTAAATGCTTCAAACTCTCATGATCTATATGAATGACAAACTCCTTTGGCCAAAGGTAATGCTGCCATGTTTGTAGTGCCCTCACTAATGCATAAAGCTCCTTGTCATAAGTGGATAATTGAGTTGAGCACCTTTCAGTTTCTCACTGAAATAAGCAATAGGTCTCTTTTCCTTTAAAAGAGCAACATCTACACTTATATCAGAAGCATCACACTCAATCTCAAAAGTGGAATCAAAGTTAGGTAATTTAAAAATATGAGCATAATAATTTCACTTCAATGTCGTGAATGCTTGTGTCTGTGCTTCTCCCCACTTAAATCCAACTTCGTTTTTGACAGTTTCATTAAAAGGAGCAGCCATTGTACTAAAATCTTTCATAAACCTCCTATAAAATCTAGCAAGTCTACAAAAAGATCTCACCTTAGAGATAGAAGTAGGAGTCGGCCACTCCTTGATTGCTCTTACCTTTTCTTGATCAACTTCTATCCCATTAGCACTTACAATATAACCAAGAAAAATAACACGATCCATGCAAAAAGTACACTTATTAAGCTTGGCAAACAATTTTTCTGCCCTAAGTGCATCCAGTGCAAGCTTAAGATATTCTATATGCTCATCAACATTCTTACTATAGATCAGGATATCATCAAAATAAACAACAACACACTTTCTAATGGAATACCGCAAGACAAGATTCATTAAATGCATAAAAGTACTAGGTGCATTAGTCAATTCAAAAGGCATAACCAACCACTTATACAATCCATATTTTGTCTTAAATGCAGTTTTCCATTCATCTCCGATTTTCATGCAAATTTGATGATAATCACTCATGAGATCAATCTTGATAAATATACATGCACCATGTAACTCATCAAGCATATCATCTAACCTAGGAATAGGGTGGCGATACTTTACCGTTATTTTGTTGACGACGCGATAGTCAACATACATGCACCATGTCCTATCCTTCTTTAGTACTGGAATCACAGGTACAACACAAGGTGAGAGGCTCTCACGAATCAGCCCCTTAGAAAGCAACTCATCTACTTGCTTTTGCAACTCTTTTCTCTCCTTTGGATTGGTCCTATATGCTGGCTAGTTTGGAATTTAATCACCAGGATGATGTGAATTTGATGCTCAATGCCCCTAAGTGGCGGCAACTCTCCTGGAAGTTCCTCCGAAAAGACATCACTACATTCCTGCAAAACAGAAACAACACAACTAGGCAAATCTAGATTAAGGTCACTTATTTAAAAGAAGTACCCTTAAATAAAAGCACCATCACACCTCTTTTTTCTTCACAAGCTACTCTCAAATCTCTCGCAGTTGCATAGAAATTTTGTTTGTTCCTTCTCTCAGATTTTCTCTCAATGGTGTCGATTTTATTCTCTCTTTTTCAACCCAACTCACAATTTTTTTCTCTCCTTTCCTCTCCTTTGCATGACCCTCAGTCATCCTTTCTTTCTCACCAACTACAAAAATTTCGACATACTTCTCCTTTTGTCATGCCTCCACACTTCTCTTCATATGTAGCTGATCATTATATACTTATTATGGAATCAATGAAGTAACACCTTCCTATCTTCCACGGTGAATGTGTACCTATTTCTGAAACTATCATGCATAACCTTCCTATCATATTGCCATGGCTTCCCTAGCAAAATATGACTTGCCTACATAGGTACAACATTACATAAAATTTTATCAGGATATTTTCCAATGGAGAAAGAAAGAAGAACCTGCTTGTTCACTCAAATTTCTCCCATGTCATTCAGCCATTGTAGCTTGTAAGGTCTAGGATGATTTTGCCTCTCCAATTCCATACAATCCACCAGCATCGAACTAACCATATTGGTGCAGCTTCCTCCATCAATAATCAAGCTACATGCTTTGTCATTCACCAAGCATCTTGTATGGAAAATATTCTCCCTTTGCTCAATCTAATCTTCCTTCCCTTGAGCATTCAACACTCGCCTTGTGACAAATAATTCCCTTTCCCTAGGAACTTCTTCTCCTTCGTCATCACTGTCTTGCAATTCAGGCATTGCAGCAAGGACTTCTTCTTCATCTTCAGAATAGATCTCTCCCTCCTTGGAAATTATCACCCTTCTATTTGGACATTGATTAGTAATGTTTCTAACTCCCAAGCATTTGAAGCATTTGACTTGTCTTGAAGGAGTTTTCAAAATTCGGCTTGTATGTGGTGAGAGCGCTCTTGGTTTTGGCTGGCTTATAAGTCCCCTCCTTGGGCTTCTCTTACTGCTTCCAATCCCTCACAAACCATCTTGTATTCCAACTGGAAGAGTAGGATGCAGAATAGGAACTCCTAGATGGCTTTTGCTTCAATTGCTTCTCCACTTTAATTGCTATATTCAGCATCTCATCCATCTCTACGCAATGGTGTCGATCAACAACATCAGCAATATCCTTGTTCATTCCAACACGAAACCTCGCCACAGTAGTCTCCCCATCTTCCTCAATGTTTGCCTGGATCATGGTTATCTCCATCTCCTTGTAGTATTCCTCAATGCTCCTAAATCCTTGGCGCAAAGTTTGGAGTTTTTTATGCAACTCTCTGTAGTAGTGGCGTAGAACAAATCACCTCCTCATTATCCTTTTCATCTTAGCCCAAGTGTCAGTAGGATCCTCTTGATTGTGCCTCCTATCTAGCAAAAATTTGTCCCACCAAATCAAAGCATAATCAGTAAACTTAACAACAGCTAATTTTACCTTCTTTGACTTAGTGTAACTGCGATAGCCAAAGATCATCTCCACCCTCTTCTCCCATTCTAGGTAAGCTTTAGGGTCATCCTTTCCTTGAAAAGAAGAAATCTTCAATTTGTTGTTGTTCGAATCCCTATCTTCTCGATCCCTATGATCATCTCTTTCATATCTGTCATATCTTCCAGCCCGGTAATCTCTTCGGTCACCATCTTCTTCATCGTGTATTTGGATTCTCCTAGGAGGGGGTAAGACTCCTCCTCCTCTTCTAAATGGTGGAAGAAGTGGGCGTTTCTTCCAACAACCGCTGGCCGCAGTATATCCTCAGTATCAACAACACCCTCTTAATGATAAGCTTGAGCTTGTCGATTGATGGGAGCTTGATCAATGGTTGGTGCTTCCTCATGTCTCGTTGTCGCCACATCAGTAGTAGAAAGCTCTCGGACGGCTTGCTCTTGCCTCTCAATTCAACTACTCAACTCTTGCCCTTGTACAAATTTTTTATATATATATAGTTTCACCATTTACGTAGGTTCACTGATCTAAAAATATTTTTCATAAATTTTTTTGGTTTATTTAATTTTATTAGCAACTTAATTATAATGTTACATTTTATAAACATTTATGTCCATAAATTTTTTCAATATTTTTTAAATATATTTATTCTTTTTCTTTATTTTCCTACTTATAAATCTCTTTACATTATATTATGCACAACAACTCAATATTTTCTTACAACAAAAAAAATTATTTTATACGGATGGATAATTTTTATGCTCTTTACGATGCTTACTTATCTTCTATTAAATTAATTTTTACTTTATTTCTCATATGGATTCTTTTTTTGTTTAGATAGACAAAATAGATTATTACCATAAAAAAAGTAAAGTCAAAGTCAAAGGTATTTATATGGGAAACTTTAGTGTTAGCTGTCAGCATAATATAATAACAATACAGAACGGGAAGGAGAAGAAGCGTAGCATAGGAACTTTGGGACGACATTGATCTTCTCCGGCGGTGGTGTAGATTTGCGTCTAAGCTTGTGGAACTCTGCAGAGACCAGCAAAGAGGAGCATGACTTGGTGACTATTCTGAATCGATGAATGGATTCGGTAACAACGGTAGTATCTCCTTAACTATTTCCGGAGGTAAACAATTAATATTGATGGTCTTTGCTTGATCAACATACATCCTCTCGTCTCTCATTTTTCCTTTGTTTGATGATAAGCCCCACCATGACGACGACGACGACGGCATATTTGCGCTATCAGCCACTGGATGCCCTAAAGTCGTTTGATTTTTTTTTTTTTGGCAAAGGGAGATTTAATTGGTATGCTTGTTTCTTGGGTGTGTATATGTTATACATATATTTATATGTGATTGTTGGCGTGAGACGTGATCGGTATTTACAATTCTTAGTAGTACCGACTTTATTTTGTCCAATCCCCTAACTCTTGGTTGGGTGGATCCATATACCAAGACCAAGAGTTAGGAGCAGCAGCAGCAGCAGAACAAACGGGTCATTGAACTCAACTTAGATTGGGAGTCAGTGTACATAATAATATTATTTGCTCACTCACTGCTCATACCATTATACCATATTCCTGCCTAAATATTTTGTTGCCAAAGGCCATCCCCCCTACACCAATTTCTAATTCCTATCTCATCGACTCTTTTGATGTTTTCCCCATTGTTCCTTACAAAAAGCAGTAGCATTAGATTTGAGATGATGCGTGAATAGTTTTGGTTTTGGTTTTGGTTTTGATTGATTTCATTGGATTGGATGATGTACATATGCAATTTTCTTCTCTTTTTTATTTTTCTGGGGATTCTTGTAAATACTGGTTCCAGCTTTATATTATATATTCAGTCTTTTCTTTTTTTCTTTTGGGTTTATCATCTAAATTGCATATTGGTTGATATATGATTGCAAATGGAGTGTATTTTTTTTTCCCCCTATAAGAATGAAGAATTAAAAGGACACGTAAATTTAATGCAAAGTTTAACTGCAAGCATCAATCTAAAAGAAAGAGGGATTTGTCTTGTCTCTTTGTAAGAAGTAATAACTAATAACAACAACTAATTTACCACTACTAAATCTCAAACGTGTTAATAGGAAACTTCCTATACTACTTTTTTTTTTTTTTCAGATACACAGAAATGGATTATTACCATAAAAAAGTTAAGTCAAAGTCAAAGCACAGTATTTATTATATGGGAAACTTTACTCGGTAGCCCCTTCCCCAAAATCGTAACATGGAAGAGTAAATGGAACAAAGATACTGGGACCATATGTCACGGGCATAGAGTTTAGGGTTGCGGAAGATGCCCTAAACGGTTCAAGCAACAGCTTGATCAACCTAAGAACTCAAATATGGAGAGAATGTAAAAGAGAACAGAATTGGAAGAATCTTTGTGTATTCTATTAATGTGAAAGAATACAATACAAATCCATATTCTTCCCTCCTATGTCATGCACTATTTATAGGCTACACATAAGAGTTCAAACCCTTATATCTTATCCATCTTATTTGAATTTAAACAAATTCAAATTACACCCATCATTCAAATTAGTTCAAATTCAAACAAGTACCTATCTTTATTTAAATTTGAGTGATCAATTCAAATTTAAATAATGATAAGCCCATCCATCTTGCACACATCCTTGGCTCATGGGCTTCATGTATGCCTTTGAGGCCCATGGTGTGACATTCTCCTCCACCTAATTCTGCAACGACCTCGTTGCATCATCGTGGTATGCAATGATCATGTCACGAAATTGCCACAAGTGATCTTCTCGCTCCCAACTAGCTTCGCTCATCGGAAGTCCCTTCCACTTGACAAAGTATTCCATGTAGGGTGCATTCTGTCCCCGCCTTGGAACACGTCTGTGCAACTTGATCTCTTCCACTAACTTGTAATGGGCAACAGTCACAACAATGGGTGCCCTCTGTGACTCATTCCGGCTAGCATCCTCCTGATCAGCCTGGAATGGCTTTAACAAGCTCACATGGAAGACTGGGTGAAAACCAACAGTGTGGGGCAAAGTAAGCTTGTAAGCTAACTTGCCTACCCGTTTCTCCGCAGAGAATGGTCCTTCATATCTGCGAACCAATCCTTTGTGTAACTTCTGAAAAGTCCTCTGCTGGTGTGGCAACATCTTCACCAGAACCATGTCACCTTCTTCAAACTCCAAGTGCCTTCTCTTCTTATCTGCCCACTTCTTCATCTTATTAGAAGCCCGAGTAAGAAAGTTCCTAGTTAGATCACGTTGCTCGTGCCACTCCTTAGCAAAGTGCCAAGCGCCAGGGCTAGTGCCAGTATAGCCAAGCGCTAGTGCACTTGGGGTCAACTGCTATTGCCCCGTCACAATCTCGAACGGACTCTTTCCAGTTGATTCACTCTTCTGTAAGTTGTAAGAGAACTGTGCCATATCTAACAATTCGGCCAAATCTTTCTGGTTCGCACTCACATAGTGCCGCTGATACAACTCCAGCAAAGCATTCACCCTCTCCGTCTGTCCGTCAGTTTGGGGGTGAAAACTGGTGGAAAAGTTGAGGTCTGAACCCATCAACCTGAAAAGCTCCCTCCAAAATCTGCCAGTGAATCGCCCATCACGATCACTCACAATACTCTGTGGTACTCCCCAATACTTGACAACATGCTTAAAGAACAAGCGTGCTGCTTCTTCTTCCGAACAATCTTTTGGGGCAGCCACAAAGATACCATACTTGGAGAACCTGTCCACAACAACAAAAATAGTACCACTACCTTCAGATAATGGCAAGCAAGTGATGAAGTCCAATGAAATACAAGTCCATGGCCTATCAGCAATTGGCAATGGCTCAAGTAATCCTGGGGTAGATTGTTGCTCATTCTTGTCCTGTTGGCACACCAGGCAAGTCTTCACATAGAGCTCCACATCTTCCCTCATCCGTGGCCAGTAAAACTCGTTCTCTAATAGTGCGCAAGTGCGATCAATGCTTGGATGACCCGCCCATTTGGAATCATGGCATTCCTTCAACACTTCTCTGCGCAAGCTACCATGTTTGGGCACATACAAACGATTACCCTTAGTGAGCAACAGTCCCTCCTCCATCCAAACCTGCGCATCTTTCCTTGCAAGGAAAACTCCATCAAGCTTTTGGGATCAAGCTCCAGCCCCTCCTTAATCCTTTCTTGCAAGTTGGACTCTGGACGGACCACCATAGTAGCTAATTTGGCTTTACGACTGAGAGCATCTGCCACAACATTAGTCTTCCCTGGCTGATACTCCAAAGTAACGTCGAACTCAGTAAGAAAATCTTGCCATCTTGCCTGTTTCGGACTCAGCTTCGTCTGTGTCAAAAAGTAGCTTGTGGCAACATTGTCCGTGAACACGACAAATTTCGAACCCAGCAAGTAATGACGCCAAACTCTGAGGCAATGCACAATGGCAGACATCTCCTTCTCCTGCACAGTGTACCTCTTTTCTGTGTCATTCAACTTGCGACTTCCATATGCAATAGGATGCCCATCCTGCATCAAAACACCACCAATAGCAAAGTCTGAAGCATCAGTGTGCAATTCATAAGTCTTGCTGCAACCTGGCAACTGCAACACTGGCTCATCTACAATGGCTGCCTTCAATCTCTCAAACGCCTCTTGGCACTTTGCACTCCACACCCATTCCTTGTTCTTCTTCAAAAGATCTGTCAAAGGTGCACAAATGGCTGAGTGCCCATTGATGAACCTTCTGTAGTAATTCACTAAACCAAGGAAAGAGCGCAGTTCAGGGACCTTCTTAGGTGCCTCCCAATCAATGATTGCTTGCACTTTGGACCTATCCTTCTTCAGCTTGCCTCCGCCTACTACATGCCCAAGAAATGTTACTTCCCATTGAAGGAAAGCACACTTCTCCTTCTTTACAAACAGTTGGCTGTCTCTCAAGGCTTGGAACATTTGTCTCAGGTGATCTAGAAGCTCCTCTAGTGTCTTGCTATAGACCACTATATCATCTAGATAGACAACCATAAATCGATCCAAGAAAGCATGCAGCACCTTGTTCATCAAAGTGCAAAAGGTAGTAGGTGCATTAGTAAGTCCAAACAGAATAACAAGAAATTCATATGAACCATATCTTGTCACACATGCAGTCTTCTGCTCATCCCCCTCTGCA
Source organism: Turnera subulata (assembly GCA_028386065.3). Lineage (NCBI taxonomy): Eukaryota > Viridiplantae > Streptophyta > Magnoliopsida > Malpighiales > Passifloraceae > Turnera > Turnera subulata. Next base: position 127,778 of record JAKUCV010006169.1, read on the forward strand.
ATGCGAACTTGCCAGTAACCTGATCTCAAATCAAGCTTTGTGAACCACTCTGCATCTCCCAACTGATCAAACAAGTCATCCACTCGAGGAATGGGATACTTGTTCTTGACGGTGATCTTGTTCAAGGCTCTGTAATCGATGCACAGTCTAATTGATCCATTGTGCTTCTTCTGAAAAAGCACAGGTGCGCCATACGGTGCCTTGGATGGCTGAATGAATCCAGCATCCAACAGCTCTTTCAACTGACTCCTTAGCTCTTCAAGTTCTGGAGGTGCCATTCTATATGGTGCTCTAGCTGGTGGTTTGGCACCATCCTCCAATTCTATTGCATGATCTACCTCCCTTCTTGGTGGTAGATTCTTTGGCAATGCATCTGACATCACATCTGCAAATTCTTCAAGTACTTGCTCAATCACCTTGGGTACCCCTGTGCAGTCTTCCTTCTCACTCTTCAAAGTTACAAGGAAAGTGGGCTCACTTCTCTTGAACGCTTTTGCTAACTGGTGGGCGGACAACTGCTTGCTTGGCTTCCTGCCCTCTCGCCCAGTCTGCACTACACAAGTATTGGTGCCCCTCGGTATATGCAACTGGCTAGCACCTGCAAAAATTACAGCATTAGTCTTCTCAAGAAATTCAATCCCTAAGATCAATGGATAGTCATCAAGAGGCACCACTGTCAACTCAATCTTCCCATGCCAATCTCCCAAGCTAACTTCAACGTTTCATGCCACACCAAGGATGGGTTGTTCAGCTGCGTTAACTACCTTCATTGTGCTTAACTCCTTGGTAATTGTGACACCAATTTTCTTTGCTTCATCACCTGAAAGAAAATTATGAGTAACACCTGTGTCAATTAAGGCATTAACTTCATGCTTCCCTATGCGCACTTTGGTAAACATGCGCCCCTCCTTCGGCACAGGCTTGTTAACGTGGACTGCATTTAAAATTCGGATTGACCCATCTTAGCATTCTCTGCCTGCTCTTGGTCACCAGACTTCTTCAACAGGGCACTAAGTTTGTTCTTCTGTGGACATTCATAGACTTTGTGAGGTCCTTTACAAAAATAGCATTCTACCTCCCCTCCTTTGCCGCCTTTGGGTTTGCCAACAAACTTCTTGTCTCCTCCCTTCGGTCATTGAAGGGACTTCAAATGCCAAGTCTTGGAATTCTTTGACATACTTCTTGATGCTTCCTTCATGCTTCAAGGCCCTCAGCTTATCTCTTGCCTCCCTTTCAACATACTCTGGATAGAACTGGTCTTTTAGAACCTACTTAAAATGGTCCCAAGTCCAATCCTTGCATCCATCAATAGTGGTGTGCATCCGCCTCCACCATAAGACAGCAGAATCAGCGAAATATCTCCCAGCAATCTTCACTTTCTACTGATCTTCTTGGACATTTAAGCCATCAAAGTACTCCTCACAGCTAAACAGGAAGACATCCACCGCCTTAGCTGTCCTCGTTCCATCATACTCCTTGGGCTTTGGAATATCAATTTTGGGTAGTACCTGTGGCTGTGCAAGTGGCACACCTCCCTCCATCGCGGCGAGTGCCCTTTTGCAAATCTTCAAGTTATCCCTTAAATCAACAAGCTCATCAACTATCTCCGCCAATGATTTACTGAAACCACCATCAAGCTCTGTGAACTGTGACCTGAGTGCCTGGATCTCACCAGTCATGCCCTCATTGCTAGCTTCACAGTTAGAGATACGTTCTTCGAGCTTGTTTATGCGCCCATCAATCTGCTCTTTATGGGTATCATCAACACCACCAGTAGTTGATATAACCATCTCTATTCACAATCTTAACAAACTCTCCAACAAATGATTACAGGTAAATAAAGCCAACAACAATTGTAATTGACTTCACAAACCTAACAAGGTCAACAACAAATTGGCAATGCACAGACTTCAATATACCAACAACACAATTTTTCAATCCAAGCTACCACTTCTAACAAAAGAATGATTAACCTGGAATAAAAATTTCTCTTGGTAATTGCAAGTTCTGCCTCCAGTGTGTTCTTGATGTTTTTGACTCCCCTCAGCCGACAAGATATCAAAGCTTCAATCCTCCCTTGAATACCAACGGTCAAGGGCTATGATCTTCACAAAGAATCTTGCAAGGCTCCGCTACCAACTGTCACGGGCACAGAGTTTAGGGCTGCGAAAGATGCCCGTGCGGTTCAAGCAACAGCTTGCTCAACCTAAGAACTCAAATATAGAGAGAATGTAAAAGAGAGAAGAGAATAGAATTGGAAGAATCTTTGTGTATTCTATTAATGTGAAAGAATACAATACACACACCCATACTCTCCCCTCCTATGTCATGCACTATTTATAGGCTACACATAACAGTTCAAACCCTTATATCTTATCCATCCTATTTGAATTTAAACAAATTCAAATTACACCCATCATTCAAATTAGTTCAAATTCAAACAAGTACCCATCTTTATTTAAATTTGAGTGATCAGTTCAAATTTAAATAATGATAAGTCCATCCACCTTGCACACATCCCTTGCTCATGGGCTTCATGTGTGCCTTTGAGGCCCATGGTGTGACAAAGATACTGGGACCATAGGGCCATACTCCAAAATTGAATGTCAGCCCAAAAACCCAAACAAGTTACACTTGGGCCTGGGTTTACGGGAGATCATTGACGGATGGGTGGCGAAATTTTCCTATAAGGCCATGGCAAAATTTGCCATAGATTATAGAAAAGAAAAAACAAGAAAACATTCTTCTTTCTTACATTCTTTCCTTCTTCTTTGTTTTATCGAAGATCTTCTCTGTGCTTTTGTCGTTCTTGATATATTTTTTCCTCGCAAAAAAAAAAAAGAGAGTAGGCGTCAAGAAAAGAAAAAAAAAGAAACATTCTTTGCTTCTTCTCTGTTTTGTCGATCTTCTCTGTGCTTTTGTCGTTCTTGATCCCTTTTTCTTGACATCTAGTGTTCTTCTTACATTCTCTGCTTCTTACTCTTACAACCACCAAGAAAACAAAATCCAATCTTCAAGAATCCAAGACAAGTCTCCAAGATTCCAAAGCCAAAGTTCGAGAATGCAAGGAGACTGGCAATTCATGCATCCTAAGCCAAAGTTCAAGAGTTATTTTCTGAGGCTGCTCGCATCAGGTCCTTCTATTCGGATTTTCCACCCTCTTGGTCCCGGATTGCTTTGATTGCTTCACCCTCTTGATCTTCTCTTGTCGGCTTCCTTCTTGATGCTTTCCCACGAAATTCCTCTAGATTTTCTGCCCTAAAAGTGTTTATAGGCTTGGAGAAGTAGAGTTTTTCCAAGCAAACAAAGCTTATGGGGGGTGTGTGTAATGAGAGATTCCCCCTGAAATATGTGTGAGGGGTCCTATTTATAGTGTTCTGGGAAGCCTAGGGTCGTGGACCTATTTAATGGTGGAGATTATGCCCGAAAATCTGGTCCAAAATCGCGTAGGATCGAAATTAGAAACAAAATCGGAGATTTGGGCGAATCTGGGAGGTGATGACCGCCATTGCCGGCGGTCATCTGCTGTTTGACCGCTAGTGCCGGCGGTCATGTGTGGATGTCTGCTGGCACGCGACGACCATCCGGCAGTTCACGTGTCACCCGCTCTTTCCATTTTCGAACCCCCAATCCCCCTAATTTAGCCCTGATTTGATCCTACTGCGTAATCAACCCCTAATCAACCCAGAATCACTCAATTACTTGATTGTTATTCCCTTAAATCATTCCATGATTTATTAATTACACATTAACACCCATTTCATACTAAATCATACCAAAAACAACATTTCTACATAAATGATGATTTAGCTCTGATTTTTCACGAAAATCAGAGCTAAAATTAGCCTACAAGAAATGTGTTAATGGGCTGGATAAACTCTGGAGAATTCATTTACTTGAACCCTTAAACCCATTCCTAAACCAAAAGTAAATCATTTCAATATAATTGGGTTAAAAACAACTAAAGGAGCCCAAGCAACGAAATGAAATGTATTTTAGTGTAAATAAACCTTATTATATGTTTTGCCCTAAGATTAAATCTTCTCATTAATCCTAAGGTTTAAATGTACAAAGGTTTAGATTACCAAAATACATTAATTCTACTAAATTAAATTCTTATCATGTCTTAACTCAAAATCAAATCATCTCATTAACCTCAAGTTTAAGCATGTTTGGAATCTAGTTTTAGTAAAATATTCGTGGGTCAAATTTGGGTGTTCACAACTATGTAGGCGGCTTGGTTACCTGCTAGCATATGTGATGCCATTGATCGCTTGGGCAAAGTTTTTTTTTTTTATGGTTAAGAGGGGTCTCGGAGGGGATTCACCTGCTATCTTGGGATGTCGCGACTCGTCCTAAGGCATAGGGTGGTTTGGGAATTCGTCAAGTCCGGTTGAATAATGTTGCTTTATTGGGGAAGGTGAGTTAGTCTTTATTACAAGAGAGGTCTAAGCTATGGTGTCAGCTATTACAAGCTAAATATTTAGGCGCTGATTCTTTGTTTCAACATGAGGCTCCTGCCTCCTCTTCTCCCATTTTGGAAGGGGGTTATTCGTATCTTTAATAAGCTGCAACATGGTTTTAGATGGGGAGTGGGTTCTGGTGATAATATCTCCTTCTGGCATGATCGGTGGATTGGCAATGGCACCTTAGCAGAGGTGGTGGATGTGGTGCTAAGAGAGCTGGAGGCTATGGTCGTTTCTGATATGATTTTCAATAGAGAATGGGACTGCACTGTGGTGAAGGGTGTTCTTCCAGCAGAGGTCATTCACCAGATTCTTGCTCTTCCTTTGGCCCAGAATGCTTTGTTGAGGGATCATATTTTTTAGGAGCATTCCTATGATGGAATCTATTCTGCCAAGTCTGCCTACCGTTGGCTATAGGTCCCCTACCCCCAAGTGAATGCTCTTGAGTGGATGTGGGTCTGGAAGCTATCCCTATCTGCTAACTTGCTTACCTTTGTATGGTTGGTTCGATGGCAACGGTTGCTCACTGCAGTTCGTCGTCATCATTTGGGGATTGCTTACTCAACTCTTTGTGCCCGATGTGGGGTGGCTGCTGAGGATTTCAATCATTTATTTTGTTTTTGCCCTCATTCTCGGGCATTTTGGGCTCTGCTGTACTTTGAAGTTATGGCAGATGTTTTTTTTACTATTCCTTTCCTTGAGTGGTTTGATTGCGGTGCTCGTGGTGCTTGGGGAGGTGTCAGTGTGCAGTTGTTTGTGGTTGTCTGTTGGCGCATTTGGTGTGCAAGGAATGGGGCTATATTTGATGATATGGTGGTATTTCCTCATGTGCTTGTTGCTACCGCCAGTCGGCTGACTCGAGAGTATTTTGAGGCCTGGGCTCAGCCTTGTCCTAGGGATGGGGTAGGTCAGCAGGTTTTGGTTTCTTGGTGTCGCCCGGAGGAGAATTAGCTTAAGGTGAATGTGGATGGGAGTTCGTTTGGGAACCCAGGGTTGTCAGGTGCCGGGGGGATCCTACGTGATCATATGGGCAGATGGTTGGGTGGCTTCTCCTCCTTTCTGGGGGTTGCTACGAACATGGTTGCTGAGTTGTATTTGTCAGGAATTGTTTGAAACACCCGTGTCCCAATTTAACAATAAAATACTTAAACAAAGGAAATTCCCAAAATACCCCTGAAACCCGGGACACGAAAACCAATATAAACAATATCCAAAATTCTCAATAAAACGAGATGTCAAGAAGAACATAATAATCCGGCTTAACAAGCCGCAAATCAACCCGGCATCCCGCCGAAACATCATCAAAACATAAACCCGGCAACCCGCCGATAATGTAATCCAAAATCAATAGACATCTCAATAAAAATCCAATGCAGCGGAAGAAGTAAATGGAATAAAAATATGAGAAGCAAAACGATATGCATGCCGACACTATGGATCCAACCGGGAGAACAAGCACGGCTACCTGCTGGGATGTCCACGTCCGTACTCCGGGAAAAGAAGAAAGTGACTGTACGCTATCTAAAGTCTGAAAAACAACGTTGGCGATTATGTGAGTCGCCTACTCAGTGAGCAATATATATCTAATTATGAGAGTGTGCAGATCAGGTCCGAAAGGAAAGCAGAGTAACAAGTCATGCATGCAAACATACAACAATTGGTACTAACATGCCAACACAATCAACAAACAGTTCATTATTCTCAATCTGTTATGTGTTAAATTTTCTTATTACTTTTTTTATTATTCAGGGCCCCCTACTGTGTGCGTCGAGCTCGGTCCCGTCTCATGAGACAACCAGGCACGAAGCCCAAATAAACCAGGCATGAAGCCCATATAAACCAGGCACGAAGCCCAACATAACCATAGAGAGAGAGAGAGAGACAGAGAGAAAGAGGGAGGTAGAAAGGGGGAGGTAGAAGGAGGGAGGTAGAAACCGGTCATCACAGACCCACTTGCAAATCTGCATAACACTTGCTAACCCGCAAGCAAACCCGAGGGGTATCACTTCCCGCTCGAAACAACCGGTCATCAGCACACAGTAGCCTAACTTCTACTGTACATTATTCTTATTCACAAATTATGAGTTCATGTGCCAAGAGATTGTGATTTAACAGGGTGGTGATAAAAACAGTTTAAATAGCTCACCGGGTCTCCGACCCACAACACATCACACAAACACCCAGAATCACACATGTTGTAATCCACAACAAATCCAACATCCAGCTCATAAGCAAATAATACACTTAGGCACACAATACAGATTACAGCATGTTAGCAAACAAGCATGCAACTCAAACAAACCATCCCAACGAGCTCATGCAAACAAACATAAAAAGACATATAAAGTCACCTCAACGACGATTGTCCTGTGGAGCCTTTCCCAAAACCGATCCTCCAGCTCCCGAGGTATTACCCGTGCCTGATTACCGGCACACACAACAAATCACAAACATAAAAAAATAAAGACGTGCATGCATGCAACTATAATCCTCAACTGAGTTAAACCCGTCCCAAGTTAGTCGACTATGTAATTCCCGGGTCTAAACCCGACTTAATGTTCTCTTCACCAAACTCCGAGTAACGGGACCTAAGGTTCACCGGGCTTAAGCCCAACTAAGTCCAAAAGTAATTCCCGGGCCTATGGCCCACTCTTTATGTCGTTTATGAATTCCCGGCCTAAAGCCCAATCCAAGCCCAATTACAATTTCCGGGCCTAAAGTCCACTTCCATAAGTCCTTATTTAATTAATTATAGAATTGGGCTCAAAGCCCGTTACTTAAGTCCAAGTCAATTCAATGTCCAAAGATTCCCGGCCTAAGGTTCTACCCGTGTCGGTATTTACCGGCCTAAGGTTCTACCCGTCTCGGTTTCCACTAAACATAATTAAATACAAATCCCAATTCCGAATTAGTACATGCCGTGAATGAATACAAATTACACATTAAAGTATACCGTTAAGTGCCGGAAATAACACCCGAGTCTTCGCCGGAAAAATTCCCGAGCCTTCGCCGGAAAATTTCCGAGCCTCGCCGGAAAATTCCCGAGCCTCGCCGGATTCCGGTGACCTTGCCGGAATTCACCCAAAAACTGCCACAACCCTCAACAACATCATATTCACATCGTCCAAACAAATACTCAACACCAAACCACACAGATCTTAGAAGGAAACGAATTACAAAAGATGAACTCAAATGCCCTTACCCGGAAGCCACACAATCTGCCGGAACCGTCCACTGCCCGGAGAAGCGCCAACACACCCGAGCACCTTCGCTGCCACTCTTCACACACACACGCAAGCAACAACGCAGGCGAGCAACTCACGCACCTCGGCAACACAGACCCGAGCAGCAGCGCCACCCGAGAACACCACCGGCAGCCAACACGCAACAACCACAACCACCCCGTCGACAACAACCAGAAACACCACGACACCAACCCACGAACGCACACAACAACGACCCCGACGCAACCACAACGCAAGTCACACAAACCCCAAGCACCAACAAAACAAATCAAAACCGATTCATCCCCCCAAACTCCAAAACAAAAGCAAAGAGAAAGAGAAGGGAAATTAGAGGGCGGCGGGCTTACCGGAGGCGACGAACTCAGGCCGGCCCGCGTCTCGATCCCCCCTCTGCAGTAGATGGTGGCTGCAGCGTAGAGGGACGAAAGTGAAGATGAAGAGGAGATGTGACGACGGGAGGAAGAGAGGGAGAAAGTGGGAGGAGAAGGAAGAAGGTTACAGGAAAGGGGAAGAGAAACTACTTCAAGACTTAATTCTCAACCCCGAAACCCGATTAAACTCCAAAACGAAAGCCGAACCCGTCATACCATCAACTAAATTCCATATAACCAAGGTAAAAATAATTTATTTCCTTGTCCGAAAATCCGGAAATTCCTCAAGGGCAAAATTGGAATAAAAATTTCGAAAATTCCGAGAAAAATCAAATTATGAAAATCCGGGGCGTTACAGTTCTACCCCACTTAAGAAAATTTCGTCCTCGAAATTGCAAGATAAGAACATCAAAATAGATGGGGAAACTGCTCCCGCATATGGGACTCAACCTCCCAAGTAGCCTCATTCGGCGAATGACGGCTCCACCTAACCCGAACCATCAGAATAACCCGATTCCTCAACTGTCGCTCCTCCCGAGCAAGAATCTCAACCGGCTCCTCAACATAAGTCAAATCCTCAGAAACCTCCACCTCTGTCGGGGATACAACATGACTAGGATCAGACCGATAACGTCTCAGCATCGAAACATGGAATACGTCATGTATGCGCGACAGCTCCTCCGGTAAAGCCAACCTGTAGGCCAGCGGACCAATCCGCTCAATGATCTCATAAGGACCAATATAACGAGGGCTCAACTTGCCCTTCCTCCCAAACCGAATAACACCTCTCCAGGGAGCAACACGGAGGAAGACTTTGTCACCTACATTGTACTCCATCTCCCGACGATGCTTATCGGCAAAACTCTTTTTCCGGTCCTGAGCAGCTCTCATGCACTGCTTAACAACCTCGATCTGATCAACAGTCTCCTGGACTAGGTCCGGACCAATCACCTGTCTCAGACCTTCCTCATCCCAACAGATCGGACTACGACACTTCCGCCCATACAAAGCCTCATAAGGTGCCATACCAATACTAGAGTGGTACCCGTTGTTATAGGCAAACTCAATCAACGGTAACGTCTCATCCCAAGAACCACTAAAATTGAGCACACAGGCTCTAAGCATATCCTCCAGCGTCTGTATGGTCCTCTCTAACTGCCCATCGGTCTGCGGATGGAAAGCAGTACTGAAATTCAGCTTAGTACCCAAAGCTGACTGTAAACTCTTCCAGAAGTGGGAAGTAAACCTCGGATCCCTGTCCGACACAATGGATAGTGGAACTCCATGTAGACGGACAACACCCGAAACATATAACCTTGCCAGCTTATCCATTGTATCCGTTTGCTGAATTGGTAGGAAATGAGCTGACTTGGTCAACCTGTCAACAATGACCCAGATGGCATCATGTCGACCCCGGGTCCTCGGTAACCCGATCACAAAATCCATAGTGATATGCTCCCACTTCCACTGCGGAATAGTCAAAGATCTCATCTTGCCGGCAGGAGCCTGATGCTCGGCTTTCACCTGCTGACAAGTCATACAACGAGCTACA
>JAKUCV010006169.1:143193-158882 GCA_028386065.3 Turnera subulata
CATGAATAGATGTTTACTTGTATTTAGATTCTTCAATTAAATATTTCCTTTTTTCTTGTTTACTTTTTCATGGCCAGCTCAAGTAGTTACTTTTCTTTTGGCATACTGCACATTAGTGATAGTTTTGGCACATAACGGCTACAGAGAAACCCAAATTTCTTAATGCCCACAGTTTGATACTTTCCTAGTGGTCAATTGTCATATTTCCGAAACATTTAACCAAATTTGGGAGTACTACGTAACAAAACATTCTCAAAGTTGGTAGAGGTCTCCCAAAACTGTATTTAAGAAAAAGAGAAGAAAAAAAACTACCCAATACCCGGGATACCAAAAATTATAAGTTTTGGAACTTTAAACAAAGTACAGAAGCTAACTAGTGGTTGGAGAATATTATGATAAGAAAGGCCACACAAGCTAAATGCCAACTAAATCAATTTGAAAAGTTACACTAAGCTTCTTAGTTAGTGTACTGCATCAAAGATCATCAACTTCAATATACATACACATAATATATAGCAGAACTTCTAGTCACCCTAGATTGCATAGCATCAGAATTGAAGGAGAATAACAGATATCACAGTGGAAAGGTAGGAGGAACAAGTGGTACCACCAAAACCACAAAATAGGGAATGTTGCATTTTCCTCCTTTTCTTTTGCCTTATATCTTCAGACGAATGAAGCAACCTATAATAATTAACATGGTATACGAAGAATTTTCTAAGCCTTGCAGTCCAGGTAAAGGAACAGACGCAACAAACATAAGACATTTCTCTTTTTTCTGATGACCAACTGCTGATGCTAGGAGGTTGAAACTGACCCTAATAAGGGCAACCATGCCCATTTTCAATTACAACATATCCTGATATCCACAAAATTTCATTTCATGGGAAAAGCATACATACAAACCTTTTAGCACATCGTGCTGCTGAAAGCCTTCAGCCCATTTGTGCCCAATGGAAAGGAATCCTCTTCCTAGAAGATTTTATGCAACAATCCCAACTCCAGGTTCTGTAACATTTTCCAAGGATAAGATCAGACAAATTAAGGATATCTTAATTAGAATCTCGCAAGCAATTACTTTCCTAGCTATTTGTTAGTTGGTTTTGGGTCACCTGCAAGTAGGAACAATGTATTGGGATTTGGGGGGCAGCATGCAAGAACACTTTTGAGATAGATGCCTCAGAAAAACCAATATTGTACTTTATTTGATTTGACCCTCTTCTACTGGTTTCTTGTGTTCTCCCATCCCCACCTTTTCGGACAAAAAAAAAAGGTTATCTAATCGTTCTTATAACAATTAATGGTGTTCTAAGGATAGAGGGAAAAACATAGAGGGCATGCAGCAATATATATAGAGTAATAACATTACACCTTATTATTATACATCTGGGTGGAGACGAGAAATTAGTTTCCAACTCAAGGATACCAGTTATCGAGAAGTTTCTAAATGTTAAAAGAGTAAAGCCAGAGAGAGGAGATTGTTACAGGATTTTGATGCATACATGGCTGGAAAAATCAAGTACGTACATTAATTGCCATGACATTATTGGAGAACAAAAGAAGAGCAGGTATTGGTCTTGATTAGACACTAGCTCCATCAAGAGGGTTTTGGTGACCCGTATGTGCAGCTTGCAAGCATATATAGTTTTTAATTTGTACAAGCTAAAAAATGGAGAAGATAGATCATGCACCTAGTTAAGTTGATAGTAGCGAGCGATATGCAAGCACAAGCAGAAGTGGTGAATAATTAATACACAGACAGGAAGCATTAATTAATGCTCAATTAGCTAACCTTTGGATTTGGAAGGAGGGTGAGGAGGCATTAATTTTGCAGTGGCATCCATTCCATGAGAACGATCGAGCTCATCAATATAATGGACTGGGAATCATATATATGCGGAAGATGAACCCATCTCGTCCTGGGTGGTACTGGTAGAACACATACATACAGAGGTCTTGGGTTGGTGATCTCTTCTCGGAAGCTAGCAGAATCTGTCATCCACAATAAACCCACTACCTGCAGTCATCGATCTTAATTAACACCTACCTACCTTCCAAAGACAGTGAAGCCTCAACTATATATAGTACAGAGCACATGAATTTCCCCTCTTTGGTTTAAAAATGATATTGATATGTATAGTAAAGGGGTGAACTGAAGAGAAGACAATGGTGTGTGTGGAATTTATATAGGACCAATTAATAAATTTTGTGGCCCTCAGCTACCAACAAGCCAACTCGGTCTTAATGGAGGATCACAACACCATACCCCAACGCCAACAGCCCTCCAATTGGATTCCTCCATCTTCGAATACCTATAAACTAAATGTGGATGCTGGTGTATTTGACACCAACAGGTGTGGCCTGGGCACAGTGATCAGGAACTCGGAGGGGGAAATCTTAATGATGGCCTTTACAAGCGTGGACAAACCACTGTCAGTTGAATTTGCAGAGGCACAAGCCATCCTGTATGGCGTCGAGCAAGCGTTATCCCTTGGGTTCATGGACCTGGTTATTGAATCTGACTGTCTGACAATAATTCGGGAGCTGCACTCAATCCAAAATTCCTCCTCCTACCTTAATTTACTCATTTCTCAGATTTTATTAGTAGCTGCTGGACTCAGATCCTTTTCTTTTATGCATATTCCAAGACAATGTAATAAAGTGGCCCATGAGATTGCCCACTTAGCCAGGTGTGGTGATGATTCTGAGACGATTCTCCTTGAGAATTTTCCATCAGCTATTGGAATTTGGGTTTGGTTTGATCGTAATTATAATTTTTTGTATTATATAATATTATTTATTTTTAGAACAATAAATTAAAATGTAGTAAAACTTAGCATATTAAAAATAGCACAGAATATTGATATTTTTTTTGAAAAGATTTAAACATAATTTAATTAGTTCCATAAAATATTATAGGAAAAATAATGATGAAAATGTATAAAAAAAACAATCAATATAAATAGAAAAAATTACGCTCCTTGAATGATTTCCGAGAAGATGTAAAACACACTTGTGTAGTAGGAAAACTCATAAATAAATGTATTTTTTTATAGAGAATGAAATATGAAAAAATAATATTACAAAGAGAGAATGTATTTAAATAGAAAAAGTTGATGCTCTGAAAAAAAACATGTTAGAAACTATTCAAATCATCTTATCAGTTTTTATAAAAAAATTAAAATAATAAGATCATCTTATCAACATCTTATCATTATTTTTAAAAAGAGATAAAAAAATAAGTTAATTATAAAATAATAACTAAGATAATTGTAAATAACACGTATCTTGTTTATATTCTTTTCAATTGGCAGGTGTCTTCTCTCTAATCTCTCCTGAGAGGTGTCTCTACTATATATATATATACTAGTACACACCCAGTGAAATACATGGGCATTGACATTGCTTTGGTTATATCACAATTAAATTTTTTTCACTTTTTTAAAAAAGAAAGATGATTCTAAAGAAATAAGGGAAGACAATTGGTTAAAAGTTATCATCTTGCACAAAAATAAACATATTTTATAATAATACTTACTCACTTAAAGGAAAAATTAATAATAATATAGTAATAATATACTTAAATAGGAAAATAATTTCTGTTGGCTATCACATAAGTCTTGGTCATAGATTATAGTAAATCTCTAAAAGAATATTCTAGTTTGGAATCATCAAATAGTAATGTACGTGTATCAGTAAAGATAGGTACTATAAAGTGATTGATCATCTATTTAAATAGTGTAAGAAGAAATTAAAAGAGATAATTTTTAAAAGATAATTTAAATTAAAAAGAAAGATAATTTGAATTAAAAAGATAAAGAGATAATCTACAAGAGTTTATTTTGAAGAGATAATTTAAAAAAAAATCTTAAAGACCTTAGAGCCTCAATCCATATTTAAATAAGGAGAAAGTAAAAGTCATAATTTAAGGTCATAAAAGCTCTACTTTATAATCTTCATTTTAAAAAAAAATAAAAATTAAAATAGAATAATATAAATCTTATCCATAAAAAAGGTAATCTATAAAAAAAAATAAATTGAAATAAAATTAAACCGAATATCACTTTTAAAAAAAAAAAACAGATGATGCTAAAGAGATAAGTGAAGACAATTGGAAAAATTCTAAAATTTTGATAGAACAGACTCTATAAAATGATGTCACATGTCTTCTTAATATAATCCTATACATCCAGGTGTCAACTCTTTAATTCTTGCTGAGATGTGTCTCTGCTATTTATATATATAATAAATAATAGATAGATGCTTCCATTCTAAAAAGAAAATAATGTGGTGGTGTGTGGGTCTAGATGGGCCCTACATAGCCCAAACTATCCAGAACTAGTTAGGCTCATATGGACCAATTTAAATCCGGCCAAAGACATCTCGTTCACGCCTAGTTAGGCTCGTACTAGCTACGCCAGGTTAATATGAACTAGGTCAGATTAATATTCATAAAGTTTAAAACTTAAAACACAAATTTTAAAAATATATATTAAGTATTAACTAAATAGGTATTTCTACATTAAATAGATCTAAATAGGTAAATAGGTATACCTACATTAGATGGGTCTAAATGAATATGAAGATCCATTTAAATTTCTTGATGGGTCATAAATAGATAAATAGGTATAAATGGGTATGACCCAACCCATGAATACCCATTTTGCCACCAGCAGTTGTGAATGAGCTGGAACGTCTTCTCGTGCCAATGAAAACGGTGATGGGAGCTGTGTATAGAATGCAGGTTGAGCCAAAACATATAAAGTTGTTTTGAAGGTTGCGTGATCAAGCCAAGGTGGAATGGGCTAAAAAACTAGTAAGTGTACGAAGGTGTTGGGTTTTAGTTGTAGCTTCTTGTTTTTGGAACTAGTTAAGTAGGCTTGCGAGCTGGAGTTAGGATAAGAAGCTATTTTTCATTCAAGTTGTTGCATGGTATGGCATAGTTGGTAGATGGTCTTTGTTCTACTTATTCTTGCATGCAGTTTTTTGTGACTGGTGAATGCATGCTTCCAAGTAGTTTTTAGTAGTTTAGGTTATGAAATTACTATGAGCTATGCTGCCGTTTTTAGAAATTTAGGTTCAGAACCTTATTATTTTGCTGGATGGTTTGGATGGCTATGAAATGTTGCATTGATGGATGGTTTGCTGTTATAATACCTTGCAATCTTTGATGTTTACTGTGTATTGTTTATCTACTGTTGCCTTTTTGGATGGTCTTGATGGATGGTTGGCTGTTCTCTGATTTTATATTGCAATACAAATCTGCAGCTTCAATTGGTATTGTTGTTGATTCTGCAATACGAATCTGCAGCTTCAAGTGATTTTCTCAATTGTTATGCTTTGTTGTTAGCAAAATAGTAGACAGTTGCTTTGATTCTGTATACAGTCTTGGTTGTTGATGTTGTGCTTGCTGTAGAATGGATAATGAATAATTCAAATGTCATGCGTTTACATTGTTTTGTGGATGTTTCAGTGTTTATTTGATGTGCCTGACATAATAGCTACATTACTAGTAAAATAGTCTATTGCAAATGTACCCATGGATTGGTGCAAACCAACTGATTCGAAATATACTAGAGCAACTGGAAAAATCTGCAGCTTCTTGGCATTAATTGTTTAAACTAAAAGATTGGGCAAAGGTTAATTATAACTTTTTCATGAAATCATGTATTTACGTACCTTATTATTTCTTCTGTATGTTTTCATTTTGTATATAGGAATAGAGTTGGGATCATGATAAAGTATAAATATTATGTCGTGTTCAATGATCGTCGGCATGGGATTTTCGAAGATTGGCCGTCCGTGAAATTAGCCGTTGACGGGTATCCCAATGCTGCGTACCAAGGATATAAAACATTAAGCGAGGCTGAAGCTGCATACGTGCTTAGTGAGAAGCGGTGGGTTCATGATAATTATACCACCTTCAATGGCGAAAATCCAAACCCCCTAGAAAAGTGTGCATTACGAGCCTGTTTCACTGCCTGGAAAAGAAGACAACAATCTAAAGTTGTGGTTTACCTTGACCTTGCTTATTGGAGTGGTAATAGGCATGCTTATTTAAGCCATGCAAATAAATTATTCTGTAAAGTATTTATTTGCATGGTTTTTTTGGTGGGTGGCCAGGTTGGCTTAAAGTTTAGGATTTTTTTAGGTTGCGAAAACATATGATTTCATTAATTTGGAGGAAAAGTGAGGAGAAGGGGAGGAGAGAAATGAAGAAATTTTAATTCAATTTTGTTTGAGAAAAAATATTATAGAAAATAAGGGAAATTCTTTAACATCTAATCGCCTTAAAGTATCTCCCTCTTGCTTTGGTAGGCAATGGGGGAGGAAAAAAATACAATTAAATAATAATTTTAAATTCTATAATTAATCTTTTATATTTAAAAAATAATTCATAAATAAAAATATTTATATAATTCGTAAATATTATCAGTTATTCTTCTCCATTCCCTTTCCCTTTGTATCCCAAACCAATTTCCAAACAAATTTTAAGGAGGTAAAAGAGTCCATGTACAAAAGATTGACTAGCCGTTGCAATCTGAATTTTGGTCCCAAATGTCCTAAACTTTTGAGTGATTCACCATTTTTATAATTCTTAGTACGCTTTGATCATTAATTTCTTCCATCATCTGAATTTTTTTCCCTAGTTTATAGACATATGTGAAAGAAAAAGTTGAACAAAGTAATAAAACATTTGAAGTCAATTTTTGTTATCGTGTTATGGATCTATGCCTGGATTAGTTTCTAGAATTTAATGCGTCTAAAGATTTCTTGTGTTTTATTTTTTATTTTTGAGTTCTGATTCGATGTTCGTTTAAAACACGGAGACCAGGTGCAATTCATTGATTCTAAATTCGTCCTAGGGAATGTAGGGGAGAGAAATTTTAAAACTAAATGATAACTTAAAATTCTATAATTAACTTCTTATATTCTAAAAAATAATTTATAAATAAGGATATCTATATAATTTGAATATATTACCTATCATTTCCCTCCCTTTCCTTTAATGAATATATCCAAATTAAAATTTTCCCTTCACCACCATTTCTATCCCTTCCCTTCCCATCCATTCCACTCCCTTCCTTTTCCCTCTGCATTCATAAACTGTTAAGGAATGGGGATCACACCTGGAATCTCCAAGCTCTCTCTATTTTCCAGCATGTTGACAAAGAAGCTTTTGAGCTGATCTCCAAGCTCTCTCTATTTTCCAACATGTTGACAAAGAAGCTTTTGAGTTGATTCCACTTGGCCCTCCAAACTGTCCAGATCGCTTGGTTTGGCACTATATCAAGTTTGGAATCTTCACTGTGAAATTTGGTTATGGTAGGCTTTGTCAAATTAGAGAAATTTCTATATCCAACTCCCACGAACACACTTTCAATTGGAAGCATTTATGAAAATTGAAAGTAGGACTACAGATACTTAACTTTCTGTGGCAAGTCTTTAGTTATGCCATTCCCACTATATCAAGCCTACATAGACAGAATGTGGCACCTTCTGGAAGTTAAAATACGAATGCTTGTTTATGCATGGTAGATGATTTGCATCTTGACTTTTTTTTGTTTTCACGAATTGACCAGCATATGAATATAAACTCGAGAAAATAGCTTACAGATGATACGAGCAAACCAACACCAAGTGGAACTCAAGAAGGTGATGACGCCATTAACTTTCCTCAAGGACTAGTCACTAGGGCTCGATTGAAGATGATAAAGAATCGCATGCTACATTATGCTCAAGCTTGGGTCAATCGGGAATTATAAGAAGATAAGTTGGACAAGTTTGGAGATGAATTTAAAGAGATTCTTAAATTTGTGAGCATTTCGAAGGATTCAAGTCAAAAGTAGCCGTTTTTTACCGTTCAACCGGAAAGTTACTGTTCACGCCGGAAATTACTATTCACCGCCGGAAATTACTATTCATTTTCAGGTTGGAAAATTCACTTTGGAGCTAAAGATTCCCACTAGTGTGGTTGGTGTGGTTGGTGTTAGTATGGTTGGTGTGCACTAAAGAAAACAAAAGATGTTTAGTGCTTGTTTAGTACTTGTATTTTCAATTCAATCCTTTGCTTTTTGGCTTCTATTAAAGCCAACCATGTATCAAGTTTGAGATCGGATTATACATGAGAATATACATGAAGTTTGAGTGATTTTAAAGAAGCTAAATGCTTACCTTTAGTGTTCTTCTTGATTGAGAGATTCAATCAAAAACAAGAGAGGGATTCTCTTGGCTTTACTCTTTAGGATTGATTTCTCTTATCAAGTGGTTTACTTGTGGTGATTAATCAATTCCTTGTATTCCTCATTGTTTGTTGCCTAATCCTTTGAGTTTAGGAGGTGAAGAATAGGGATACTAAACCCTAGTTTGATTGGAGATTGAAGGTCTTGGGATCGATTAGTTGTAGAGGTGATCCTAGTGGAATTCTAGGGTTGTTGCTGCATCATTTGGTAGCGGAGCTTATAGGTTCAATCAATCATATCTTGCATTGATTACTTTTTCTGTTCTTGTGTTTTGTGTGTTTTTTTTATTCAAAAATTAAAAAAGGGAAAAAAATAGTCGAGTTACTGTTTACACCATACTGTTCATAGTTACTGTTCACCCGTACTGTTCATAGTTGCTGTTCATCGGTACTGTTCACGGGAAAAAAAAAAAAAGAAGAAAGAAGCCTTGCCAATTTGTGTTTGCTGGATTGGAATTGAAATTGTGGACTTGGGTGTGGAATTGCAAGTGTTAAATCTCCTTGCAGTTGTGGTTGAATTGTTGAAAAGATTGGCTGAAATTGTAGAAATTTATTCTTGTTGTCGACAATTTGGGCAGAAGGCATCTATCCGAATTCTGCCTGGTTTTGGTCTCGGGTTGCAGGTTTTGTGTAGGAGGAATCTACCCGAATTTGTGTTTTGTGGTCTCAGGTTGCAGGATTTGTGTAGGAACCTGCTATACAAATTTTTCTGTCTTTGTTTTCTTTCTTTCCTTTTGTTTGCTTTTTGTGCCTTTTCTTGTGTTGGGTGATTATTGTGTCATGGTTACTCAACTTACCGTTATTCCATCACATACATTACCTTGTCCTTGTGTGTGATCTTTCTTCTTGTTTGTTGGAGTCATTATTTGTTCTAGAATTGTTTTTCCTTTCGTTCCTTCTTTAGGCTTTCATTGTTTCCATTAATTAATTGTTGCAAGTTGGTTACTTGATTTTGAGATATCTAATCCTAAATTGTAAAGTTGGAACAGAATCAAGAGAGGAAAGAGGCTGAGAGTTACATCCTTTCCCAAGAGTGAACAAACACGAGTGTAAACACGTGCGGAATTATTTTACTAACAAGTATTCACAGGTTGATATCATGGAATATTTTAGATGTGGTAAAGGAGGTTACAGAATGGAAGCCAAGAAATCAACTCCTGTGCACTATAGCTATGATGAAGATGAGTTTGATGGAGTATGGGTACATGACAGATTTGGAGAAAGAGGAGGACGTGATAAAAGAATATATAGAAATCCAAGCTTTGATAGGAGGGAAGGTGGAGCAAATCGTGTTGATAGGGATGTTGGACGCATCCAATTGAAAATTCTGCCTTTCTTTGGCAAGCTTGATCCTGAAGCATACTTGGAATGGGAGAAGAGAGTGGAGAAGTTCTTTGACTATCATAACTACTCCGAAGAAAGTAAGCTAAAACTAGTTGTTGCAGAATTTAGTGGTTATGCACGTATTTGGTGGCATCAATTTGTTTTAGAGAGAAAAAGGTATAGAGAAGAGCCTATTAGTACATGGGCTGAATTGAAGAGGATTATGAAGAAGAGATATGCGCCTAGTCATTATTTAAAGGAGCAACAACAAAAATTTCTGACTAGGAGACAAGAGCCGATTTCAGTTCATTATGATGACTATATGGATGACTTTTATGATAAAGAAGAAGAAGTATGGCATCGTGACCAATCTAGGAAAAGGGGAGGATGCAATGCACATGACAGAAATTACCATAAGGAATATGCAAGAGAGGAGTATCAAACTGCTAGAGTTGAACACCCTAAAGAATACATTGAAGAGAAACGCCATAAAGAATGGCTTGAAGACAATAAAAGTTCCAGTGAGAGTCTAAAAGGCATGAGAGAAGCTGGTGCAAAACTTTTAAAGGCATTAGAAGCTTTGGCGAAGCAAGAGGTAGAGAGGAAGGCTGTGTGCCTTGCAAAAGATGAACTAGAGAAGAAGGCTGGAGCCTTGCAAAAAGTGAAAAAGAGAGAGAGGCAGAGAGCCTTGTGAAAGGTGAGGAAGAGAGAAAAGCTGAGAGCCTTGTAAAAGGAGAGGTTGAGAGAAAGGATGAGAGTCTTGCAAAAGGAGAGAAGAGCTCAAAAGAAAAATTTGAGGAGAAAGAAAAGAAAGAGAATGACGAGAGTGAGAAAGAAGTCTCAAAAGAAATTGTGTTAAAGGACTCAAATGAGAGAGAAGTGAAGGTTTTGTTTGTACCTTTGTACAAAGAAGCTTGGTTTAAAGCTAACCTTAACCCTTGTCTTTCTAGATGTGATGTGCTTCTTTTGCAGGCTTCTAGGGATGCTTGTCCTAAAAGATTGCCGGCCCAAGGGGAAGATGGAATTATACATGGGGCGCCGATTACAATCACAAATGAGCATCAAGTTTTAAGTTCCTATTCTATGACTTTAATGCCTAAATTGGACAACATGATCAGTGATTTATATTGTTGTTCTATTGATTATCATCCATGTAAGTTACTTGTTATGCCTATTTTTGTGGAACGAACTAATGCTTGTTGCAAGTTGATAGATCCAGGAGGAGAATTGACACTGTTTAAGGGAGTTGAGCATCAACTCGATCACAAGCTTGGAACGCATAGTCTATTGCCAAAGATGAATGGGAAGTGGCAAATGAGTGTGGATTGCCGAGATGAATAATCACAAGTAAAGTATCGATTTCTTTTGTCCAATGAATGCATGACTATGTTGGTTCAATTTCATAGTGTTTATATGCATGTGTGTTTAATTAACTTGCTTGATGAATGCATAAGTGCATTAATTAGGTTTGGTAATGCAGAATTTTTGATTGCATGTCATGAGTTGTTTCTTATAGTTTGCATTCAGTTTCGTATTATATGTTTTAAAACTTGCAAAATAATTCGTGTTAATTGTCTTATTGCATGCTTGATTTCTGGCAATAATATGCGTGTGGTTCTCGCAATATCTATTGATTTCACCATATCTGATGCACATGTTCCAATCGCATTCTTTGATGCATGTGTTCTGTTTGCATTACATAAAGTTGGATGATTACATATTGATTTCATGAATCTAAGGGATATTATACATGTTATTTACAAGATCCATAGACTTATGAATTTTATGGCAGGTCATTCATTTGATGATGTTTTACATGTGATCTGTTTGCAAAACGTGAAGTTGGCTATTAGATATGTTATCCTCACATTGCATGGATTATTCGCAATTAGTTACTGCATATTGTTGCATGAGACTTCGAGTTGTTACTTGTTATTGGATGTAGTACGTGTTGATGCATGTGTTTATTTCAGATTGATTGTTGCATATGCTATGTTCGTCTTACGTTTTGATGTTTTGCATGCTAAGCCTGTCGAGATCTTAAAGGATGCCATATATGATGAAGTTTCGTTCTATTTCACATTGTTGTCGCACGGTAATCCTAGGATATTCATGTTTGATAGAGGCCCTAAGTTCATGGATTATTGTTTGCATGTGGCACAGAGAAAATTGGTGAATAAATTGCTAATTCTTGCTTGTTTTCAAGCTAGTAGTGGTTTACCACTTGTTTTCTGGTTAATTGTCTTACTCTTATTTTCTAAGAGGAATGCACGAGTTGATTCCAGGAGCAGCAAAATGCCATTCGATCCAGGAGTATGGGATTGGTTACTCTGTGACTCTGAAAGGGTCAATGACAGTGCCTACACGGTGGATTCGATAGGTAAGTATGGAGTTAGTATGGCCATCATCGTCCCTAATGTAACTCCTTTTAATTTTCTAGGTTTTGATTCGAGGACAAATCTTTTTGAGGAAGGAGGGAATGATACGAGCAAACCAACACCAAGTGGAACTCAAGAAGGTGATGACGCCATTAGCTTTCCTCAAGGACTAGTCACAAGGGCTCGATTGAAGATGATAAAGAATCGCATGCTACATTATGCTCAAGCTTGGGTCAATCGGGAATTACAAGAAGATAAGTTGGACAAGTTTGGAGATGAATTTAAAGAGATTCCTAAATTTGTGAGCATTTTGAAGGATTCAAGTCAAAAGTAGCCGTTTTTTACCGTTCAACTGGAAAGTTACTGTTCACGCCGGAAATTACTATTCACTGCCGGCATTTACTATTCATTTTCAGGTTGGAAAATTCACTTTGGAGCTAAAGATTCCCACTGGTGTGGTTGGTGTTAGTGTGGTTGGTGTGCATTAAAGAAAACAAAAGATGTTTAGTGCTTGTTTAGTACTTGTATTTTCAATTCAATCCTTTGCTTTTTGGCTTCTATAAAAGCCAGCCATGTATCAAGTTTGAGATCGGATTATACGTGAGAATATACATGAAGTTTGAGTGATTTTAAGGAAGTTAAATGCTTACCTTTAGTGTTCTTCTTGATTGAGAGATTCAATCAAAAACAAGAGAGGGATTCTCTTGGCTTTACTCTTTAGGATTGATTTCTCTTATCAAGTGGTTTACTTGTGGTGATTAATCAATTCCTTGTATTCCTCATTGTTTGTTGCCCAATCCTTTGAGTTTAGGAGGTGAAGAATAGGGATACTAAACCCTAGTTTGATTGGAGATTGGAGGTCTTGGGATCGATTAGTTGCAGAGGTGATCCTAGTGAAATTCTAGGGTTGTTGCTGCATCAACAGAGGACAAAAAGTGAAGGATGTGACCTACTAGCATCAACAATTTTGGTTAATTTGATCAAAGAAAAACTATGAAGAAGAAGAGGCTTCAAGATACAGAGACAAAGATAAAAACCCATAAAGAAAACAACAACAAGAACGCTTGAAATGAAAAATATAAAAGCAAACAGCTAGCTACCGTACAGACAAGCTCAATGGTTTGTCGTCAAAACCTGAACCAGAAGAAGGAAGTTGGTAATGGTTGGTGTAGGATTCATCATGTCGACCAAGTCAGTCACTACAATATAAGGGTTTTAAGTTTTAACCAGTGTTATCAAACCCGGACCGGCGCAAACGGTCGAACCCGTCTGGGTCTCCGAGTTTTTGATCCCTTTGTTAATTTCTGGTTGAACCGCTGTTTGGCCAGTATTTACCCAAGAAAATTACGACCTAGAGGCCCGACCGGTTCAACCTCCGGTCCGGGTTTGATAACATTGGTTTTAACCTCTCCACCCCTTATAACATATGCACTCTTCCATCCTCGGAGATTTGAAGCATATAGTTATAGTTATTTTCGCATGAAAATCGACCAAAATCAACTTCTGCTTGCTCTCCCGACTGGTTCCTACATAATATATTAAGCAAATAATAAATTTAGGAAAGTAGAAACTGGGCAGAAAGCACATACATTCTTTTCCTACGTATCCCAAATTCCTACAAGGAATAGTAGACCAATTAAGCAACCAAAATACCTTCTGTTATAAATGAATGTCATTAACCTAACATATATTTGTCCGTTTGCTACTTAACAGATGTATAAATTAAAGCTCCCCTTGTGTACAAATGCAGAAGAAATAGAAAATGAAGAACTGACATTTTCTCCCCATCTCTGGCTCATCTTCTTCTACTCTCATTACTTAATGAATTTACATAAATTATACTTCACTTTTATTACACGTTATCAGACACGATTGTCTCTACCAAGTAAAAAAAAACCAGCAGAGGAGAAGAGCCGAAAATAAAGATGAAGTGTGCATGCCGCCACTGGTTACTATTTATGGGAAGGAGCTTCGAGCCGCCGTGCACGCCACCGCCCACCCCGGTGTGTTCCCTGTGCCGGCGCGACCTCGACGCAGCCTTCGCCATCCCTTGTCGTCAACCGACGCGCCACCAAGAGAAAGAAACCCGACGGGCGACCCACGGATCCGCCTCCTCACGTGGGCTCGCCCGGCCGCCAACTGTCGCGCCTTGTCCCCCTGCTGCCTTCACGTCTCGCCGCTAGCCTCTCCTGCACCGCGCCTCAGCCCTCGCCCTGCCTGTCGTCGTCGCCTGCAACTCGCCAAGGCGCGCGACCCGCGAGCTAGAGAAGGCGACCCAGATGGGTCGGGCTGACCCGACGGGTTGCGGGCCTGATCTACTGGGTCTGGGTATTCCGGGCCTGGGCTTGCACTGTTTACACATCTGGGCCGGCACTATTTTGGCCCATCAAAAAAAAAAAACCTGGGCTGGAACTGTTTACGGTCCACCCAAAAAAAAAAACAGGGTAAATGAAAAAAAAGGGAGAGAAAAGAAAAGGAGAGAAAGAAAAAAGAAAAGAAAAAGAAGAGAAAAGAAAAAAAAAGGGAGGAAAAAGAAAAAAAAGAGAAAAAAATTATATTGCCGAAAGATTTATCGAGTAGGCGCTTTTTTTGTTGTTTATTATTATTTTTAAGTGGGCTATTAAATAGGCCCACTGCATTTAAATTCTCGCTTTTAATTTTATTTATGTTTTTGCTTGGGCTCATTTAAGGCCCATCAATTTTATTTTCCTGTCATTTATTTTAAATGGGTTAGTTAAGAAAAAATTCCTGCTTATTTATTTTAATTCAGCATTTATTTAATTATGTTATTTGATTTGTGACCCTCAAAAATTTCCGGAAGAAATTTGATATGGGAATTAAATGCTAAAGTGCATTGAAATGCATAATAGTCTCGAAGACTAAATGATAGAGTCCAGCAGACTCAATAAAAAGAAAAATGCAGCAAAGACTTGAAGACTTACTGCTAAAAGGCTCATTGCATTTAATTTTTAGTCATTTATTTTAATTGGGCTAATTTATGTAAGGCCCATTACTTTTAATTTTTCGGTTATTTAATTCTTCATTGGGCTAATTAACGAAAGGCCCATGTTTATTTCTTTCATTTCAGTCTTTAATTTTATTTCAATTATGTTATTCAAGACCCTTATAATTTTCAGAAGAAATTTATTATGGGTATCAAATGCGGACATGAATTTACATGATAATCGTCTGGGAGACTAAATATTAGAGTCCAGCAGACTCAATAAAAGAAAATACAACGAAGACTGGAAGTCTTACCGTTCAAAAGATCCTGAAGAACCTTTAAAGGAAAATCGAAAATAAAAGCTATTACCACCAGAAGATGGAAATAATATAACCACCAGAAGGTGGATATTATACTTGCTTACCCTGAAGAAGCAATTTATTTTATATTCAATTTATTTAATGTTCAGATTAAATTATTACGCATTGCAATTTATTTTATTTACTTTTCAGTACTTTATAATTGTTTCTTGCATAATGCCTCAAGCATTAGTCTCGAAGACAATGCAAAATTGACATCCACAAGGGAGGAATTATATGTGTGGTGTTAGAAACAATAGACTTAAGCTAGAGGGGGGGTGAATAGCTTATGATCGGAAATTAAAAACTTTGCAGGAAATAAGTGCGGAATTGAAAAATAGAAGGACACAAGAGATTTTTATACTGGTTCACACACAACTAATTTGTGGCTAATCCAGTCCTTCAAGATACACTTGAAGAGTTCACTATCTACCGTTAAGCTT